>MU185730.1:79996-105740 GCA_016904865.1 Pissodes strobi | reverse complement strand
AAGCTTTTCACGAAAAACTAGTTGGTTTATCCCAATTGTGAGGAACCGTTTGAAAAACCCGCATGAATTTCAACTTTTACAACTTGATCCTACAGATTGTACCATGCTAATAAGGATACATTAGCTATACAGTTGGAAACGTTAATTAATAATAATATAAGGATATATCATATAGAGTTACAAATAAGGTATTATTCTCTTTCGAACATTATATATTCCGATTCCCAAATTCCTCCATTCTTGGAATTTCAGCATGTTCAATGAAACACCAGGTCTACATGGCAAATAATTATGGAAAAGAAGACACATCTTCTTCAAATTATGAAAATGCATGGTAGATGTTTATGGCAAAGAAGACACATATTCTTCAAATTATGAGAATTTAAAGTTTTATACGAAAAAATTGTTGGTTTATCCCAATTGTGTAAAGTTTATTGAAAATTATCCTGTGATCTTGGAATTTCAGCATGCTCAATTAAACACCAGGTCGACATGGTCATTGATTAAAGAAAAGAAGACACATCTACTTCGAATTATGAAAATTTAAAGCTCTTCATGAAAAAAATATTTGGTTTATCCCAATTGTGTAAAGACGAATGAAAATTATCCTGCGTTCTCGGAATTTCAGCATGCTCAATTGAACACCAGGTCGGCATGTTTGATGATTATGGAAAAGGAGATAAATCTTCTTCAAATTATGAAGATTGAAAGCTTTTCATGAAAAAAATAGTTGGTTTATCCCAATTGTGTACAGTCGAGTGAAAATTATCCTGCGTTCTCGGAATTTCAGCTTGCTCAATTAAACACCAGGTCGACATGATTAATGATTGTGGAAAAGGAGACACATGTTCTTCAAATTATGAGAATTTAAATTTTTATACGAAAAATTTTGGTTATCCCTATTGTGTAAAGTCGATTAAAAATTATCCTCATCACCGTCATCATCAGTCAGCCTAGCTGCGTCCACTGCTGGACATAGGCCTCTCGTAACAGTTGCCACGTATTTCTACTCTGTGTCGCTTGCATCTAATGTGATTTGACCATGTCATCCGTCCATCGGGTCGGTGGACGCCCTCTATTTCTGTACGCCTCCTGTCTTGATCGCCATTCAAGGATCTTCTTAGTCCATCGGTCGTCCGTTCTTCTAACAATATGCCCAACCCAGTTCCATTTTAAGGTGGCTATTCTTTCCACTCCATCAACGACACCGGTCCCTCTCCTTATTTCATTGTTAGGGATCCTATCTCTAAGGCTTATTCCCAGCATTGATCTTTCCGTGAATGTTGCGTAACTCTGATTCTGTTTATTTTTTTCTTTGTTAATGTTAGCGTCTCCGCTCAGTAAGGCATAACAGGAAGCATGCATTGGTCAAAAACCATTATTTTTAAGCATGCTAGGTATGTCTGATTTGAATACATCGCGGAGTTTTCCAAAGGCGTGGCGTGGGCAGTTAGGCTCACGCTTCTGCAAATCTCCGTTGTTTAATTGTCCCTGCCCAATCTGATCTCGTGGCCCAAATACTTGTATTTTGTTACTTATTCAATGTTATGAACTCCAACATGAATGTTGTCGCTTACTACAAGATTTGTCATGAACTGGGTTTCCGATGTATTAATTTTAAGCCCAACCGCTCTCAAAGTTCGATGAAGATGTTCCAACATTTTCCTGGCTTTATCTACACTATCTGATATTAGGACAATGTCGTCGGTAAATCTTAGGTGATTAAGGTCTTCTCCATTTATATTTACCCCCATGTTTTGCCAATCTATTTGCTTGCACATATATTCTAATAGGGCTGTAAACAATTTTGGAGAGATAGTGTCACCCTGTCGAACTCCGCGCTGCACCTCAAATCTGCTCGTATCTTCATGAAGTCTAACGCATGCTGTTGCAGTATCGTAGATATTTTTAATGAGGGCGATGTAACGATGGTCAATTCTACAGTCAACAAGTGCTAGCAGCATTTTATGTTGGTCGATGGTATCGAATGCCTTTTCGTAGTCTACAAATATAAGAATTAATGGCTTATTGTACTCCACACACTTTTCGATCAGTGATTTTATGATTTGTAGGTGATCATTTGTTCCATATCTGGAGCAAAAACCGGCCTGCTCACGGGGTTGATAGGCGTCCAACTTATTCATAAGTCGCTTTGTTATGATCTTGGTGAAAAGTTTATACACGTGAGAGAGCAAGCTAATCGGTCGGTAGTTTCTGAGATTTGCGATGTCACCCTGTTTATGCATTATGGTAATGACGGCATTGTGCCACTGGGAAGGGGTTGAGCCCCCGATCAAGCATGTGTTAAATAGCTTTTGTATGGCATATGTTACTGCCGTTCCTTAATGGCCTCAATGACTATGTCATCATCTCCAGGTGACTTGCCGTTTTTCATATCGGAGAGTGCTGCTGTTATTTATCCCACTGATATGACTGGTATATCCTCAGAACCGATATTTTCGATTTTTGTTATATGATTCATATCAAGCAGTTCCTCATCTCGCTTGTAGAGTTCTGCATAGAAATCTTCAGCAATTTTTAAAATTTCGTTCTTGTTTGTTCTTATTCTTCCGTTTTGATCACTAAGTCTGCAAATATTCTTTTTTCTTTCGGCCAGTCTTTGTCGCAGTACTTTCATACTTTTATTATCCTGTATGACTTGAGATGTATGCTGAGTGTTGTATGTTCTGATATCAATTCTGATGGCCTTTGAGATGTCTTTATTTATTTGTCTCTGCATAGGGGAGTTTGGGGTGTTTGTTCTTCGCATTTCTCTCCGTACACTTATGAGGTTTTTTGTGGTTTCGCTAATTTTTCCTCTTCTGTCTCTTTCCTTATCTTTATACTTTTCTTGAGCATTTCTTACGGCGACGCTAATATGTGTGTTCAGGTCATCTACGTTTAGATCATCTTATCTTAAGTTTCCTTGATTTCCCAGGTCTGATGTTATGGATGTTTGATAAGCTGTTTTATCCGTAATACCTGTCATTTCTTACTTTTATTTTTTCTTATAATTTTTTCTCTCTCTACCTTCATATTTATCTTAACCTTTGCTCTGACTAGTCGGTGATCGTTTCCTATGGATAATTTATTTAGTACAGTGACGTCGTGCACGATGTTCTTTTTATTGCAGATTATAAAGTTAATTTCCTTCTTTGTCATGCTAATAGAGCTTGCCTAGGCCTTACGTTGTTTAGCTTTATCGAAGAACGAGTTCATAGCGAAAAGATTATGTTGTAGTAAGAAGTCTAACAGCATATCTCCTCTGTTGTTTCTTTCTCCGTACCCAAAGGGGCCGATAGCGGTTTCGGCCTCGTCCTCTCTATGTCCGAGTATGGCGCTGAAGTCTCCCATGAGTAATGTGTAGTTGGTTTTATCTTGTTGCATGGCTCTGTATATGTCTTCATAGAAGTTTTCAATCTCTTCGTCGTTGTGGTCGGTTGTTGGTGCATATACCTGTATTATTTTGATGGTGTACCTCTTATTTAGTTTTAGTATAAGATATATAACCCTTGAGCAGATACTCTCTATTTTAACAATATCCCTTATAAGTTTCTTATGCACCATAAAACACACTCCTCCTCTCGCGATATTTTCCTCTCCTTTGTAGTGTAGTAAATGCCCTGATTTAAGAACTATTTGATTTTCTCCCCTTCTATTCACTTCACCCAGTCCTAAAATGTCCCATTTGATGCGACTGAGCTCTTCTTCCAGTTCGAGTGTTTTCTGTTCAGTTGAGAGCGTTCGGATGTTATAGGTGGCAATATGCAAGATCCGTTGTCCATGGTAACCTGGTCCAACCCGGTGATTCTTAGCACCCTCTCCCTGTGATTTGATCTGGCCGTTATCATAGCCAGGAATCATTTCAATTATCCTGCGTTCTCGGAATTTCAGCTTGCTCAGTTAAACACCAGGTCGACATGGTCAATGATTGTGGAAAAGGAGACACATTTTCATCAAATTATGTAAATTTAAATCTTTTCATTAAAAAAATAGTTGGTTTATCCCAATTGTGTAAAGTCGATTGAAAATTATCCTGCGTTCTCGGAATATCAGCATGCTCAATTGAACACCAGGTTGGCATGGTTGATGATTGTGGAAAAGGAAAGGAAATTATGAAGATTTAAAGCTTTTCATGATAAAAATAGTTGCTTTATCCCAATTGTGTACAGTCGATTGAAAATTATCCTGCGTTCTCGGAATTTCAGTTTGCTCTATTAAACACCAGGTCGATATGGTCAATAATTATGGAGAAGGAGACACATCTTATTCAAATTATGAAAATTTAAAGCTTTTCATGAAAAAACAGTTGGTTTATCTCAATTGTGTAAAATCTATTGAAAATTATCCTATGTTTTTGGAATTACAGCATGTTCAATTAAACACCGGGTTGGTTTATCCCAATTGTGTAATGTCTATTAAAAATTATCCTATGTTCTAGGAATTTCAGCATGCTCAATTAACTGCCAGGTTGACATGGTCAATAATTATGGAAAAGGAGACAGATCTTCTGGAAATTATGAAAATGTAAAGCTTTTCATGAAAAAAATAGTTGGTTTATCCCAATTGTGTATAATCGATTGTGAAAAATCGATTGAAAATTATCCTGCGTGTATTTCAACTTTTACAACTTGATCCTACAGACTGCACCATGCTAATAAGAATGCATGAACTTTATTGTTGGAAACTATAAGAATAAATTAGGTAGAGTTATTAAGGCATTATTATATTTCGTTCATTACATATTTTCCGCTCTCCAAACTCCCCCATTCTTGGAAATTCAGCATGCTCAATTTAACATCGGGTCGACATGATTCATGATTATGGAAAACTTATTTCATTAGTAATTATTTATAGATTATTTGGTTTTTACCAGAACATGTCTAATGACAGAGGTTACCAAGTGGTAGAGAGAATATACCCAACAAAATTTAATAGTTTAATTAACCCGTGGTAACTAAGCACATGCTGATTTTGACGTCGCGTGGAGGAAACTTTAGCACCAATAAATATTAAACGGAGTTTAGGTAGGACTTCAACCCCTAATTTGTAAATCACCATTTTGGACGAAGTAAATATTTCCATCAAAGTACTAAGTGATTTGGTTTCGGGTACCTCACAACCTTCATTGAAAAAATTGCTTCGTTAGCAAAGTTTTGGGTTAACTCCGTATGCAAAGTACCGGAACTAAATACGAATTTCTAGTGATTGACAAGAAATATTTATAAACAACTTTGTTTAAGTACTAGTTTAAGTTTGTTGATATACATAATTGCATCAGAAGTTAACGAAATTGTTCCAGAAGGATCGCAAATTACTTCCATTATCCAGATGCAAGCAAACACAATTATTTCCAACAATTAGTGAAATTCTTCTTCTTCAGCCTGTGTTCATCCACACCAGACCATAGCTATCTTTCACTTTTTCAAGCTTATCTGTTTTATCCAGTCTTTCAGGTTATTTTCTGAGTGTCATACCGTCTTCTCACCCGATGGGTTAGTCCTCTTTTGCATACCCCTAGTCTCCATTGCATTGGTTCACTTTTCCTTACCTATCTTTCCTCGATTTTTTTCTGGAGAAAAACTGACTGAAGTGCATCTGATAGGCAACATGACTCTTGACGAATTTGTACTTTCAAATAATTTATAGTTATGCGGCCCGGAAAACAGATTACAATGCCGCTTGATTTTCAGCGTTATTTATAAACAGCAGTTTACAATAGCCTCATCGCAATCAAAATAATGTATTACGCAGTAAAAGCAAAACTCTGAAGAATCAATGCCTTAAACAACTCCAATATTTTATTAGACTTTTATCTTTCGATACGTTAATAATAATGTTACTCGAAGCATTCTGGATACTCCAGAAATTCAGTTAACATTATCGATACACCGATATATCCCCGGCTGGCTGTCGAAACAAGCAGGAAGTTCAATCACAACTGTCAACCCGCAGGATAACTGACCATTAATTTCCTGAGCTCACGTTCCACTGTTTTCCTGCAGGGATATTGGCCAGCGCTCACGTGGAATAATGATTTCGACACGTTGTCTAACTGGAAAGAAGTTAGAGGGATAAGGGATAAGAATATTATTTATGGAAAAAAAATCGTTTTGTTCATTTATTATTCCACTTAGCGGCATTCAGGCAGAGTTTTCTTTGTGCCATAAAATTGATGATCCGAAATTAAATCTGTCTACAGAGAGATATAAATTCCATTTAAGGCAGCACATTTTGACTTCTATTTATATAGCCATCACTGCAATAATAAAATTCATATTCAGGGTAATCCATTACGAATGAGCCATGGATATTCTTATTAATATACGTAAGCAGGAATTAGGATTAATAAATAAATTGTTCAAATAGAATTTAATTTTAAATAGGTTTAAATCACGATTACCAGGTGGTCAAGGAAATGCTCTACTATGACCCCTACATTCTTCTGATGTAAAAAATTTTGGATTTGTTTAATCATTCATTATCAAACAGATTTACCAGGTCGTTCCTCAAATATTGCGCTTAAGTGGAACGTCAATAGACCCAAGTGGCAATTGAATTTTAAATTTTCAATTATTTACGATTCACCATAAACTGAAATCGTTCCTACCTTAATATTATGCACGTAGCAGATACCCAAACAAGTACGGACCTATGTTATTAATTATTGCCGTTTTTTCCAAAAGTTTTCCCCTCTTTTTAATGCGAAGAAAATTTTATTTTTTAGATGATATTGTTAATTTTATTATTTTTTTTTCAAGCGAAAGTTACAGTTGCCCTTTTAGGCTCTTTGGCAGTTCATTATAAGTTTCTTCCAAAACTCATCATATTTTCTATAATACCGCTCACTTTCACAAGGAGCTTTAATAGGTAAAATAATCGACATACTTTTCCACTTAAACTTTCGAAATTTCCCGATAATATCCTTATTTCAGCTTGTTAATGCAAATTGCTCGAATGCTCCTTCAAACGGATATTTCGAAGATTTCATCAGCGCTAGGGATGGGCAGTGTGAGGCTCTTGGCTGAGAAAAAGGCGATTATTTTGGAAGTAAAAACTTTAGGCGCGTATAGCTCACTTTTGCTAGGTAGTGAATAAGACTGAGCCGTCACGCCTCAACGCCCAAAGCTGTCTATGCTCGGTTATTTAACGCTAATTCGGGTAAACTTGACATCGACTTCAGCCAAGAGAGAGGGATGTCAGTTACCATAAACACTGTTTCATTCTTATTTTTCTCGTCGTTCTAGCGTCTAGGATCGAATAAACTTAATGACCATTCGATAGGTAATTTTTTGGGGGAAAACTCTCTATAAGCTTCTGTGTTTCGAAAATATCGAGAAAATAGACCCTTCAGGGAAAATGTAAAAAAAAAACGTTTCCTTTTTTCTTTTTTCTCGAAAAGTTTATTTGACAACACGTCACCACCTAATTTTTTTTAAAGAGAAAACCGAATTATCTGGAGCAACCAAACTTTCACACATTAAATAGAAGGAATATGAGCAAAACAAATAACAAAATCGCGGCGATTTGATTGAATTGATGATTTTTTGGATTTTCTGTTTGAAAAATCCACATTAATCGTACGTGCCAGCGAACGCATAGCCCCGAAATCACTTTAAGATTTCTCAAAGATAAGGCAATACGAGAAAATCGAGGTTAAATCGAAACATGCAGAAAATTGCAACTAATTCTGGAAAATCTGGGTGAAAATCGGTGAATTTGGATATTTTTCAAGCGATTTTATGGAAGATTTCGAGGTAACATTTTGTGGCCAATAATTTCAAAATATAGAACACAATAAATACTTGCATTTTATAATATTAACCTCACATTGTTGCAGTTTTCACTTCTGGCGTTTATTTTTTTGTCTCTGTAAGCACCCATTGTTTTTTTTCTTTATAAAATTAAATAATTTTTAAGAAAAACTCGAAAGTTATTAGGAAAACTTGACAACAATATATTTCTCGATATTTCTAATTTGAACTGCAAAAGTTTGTGTATTTTAACATTATTTATTTCCATTAGTTAGAAATTTCTTTAATAAGTTATTTTCACTCCTTTTAAATCTCCTTTCACAACCTTCGTTGTCTCTGCTAATTACTTTGGGGATCCCGACCGCGATTGTAGGAGCATTGTTCAGAAATATCTTGAATTTGCAGCTAATTTGGCCAGCAGTTTACGTTCAGGTTTGACCCTAAACTTTTGGCACTATACGTCACACACTGCTTCATTTGGACTTAAACATGGCAAAAAATTCCTTTAAGTTGAATTTGGATATAATTAAACAGTTAAAAAGCACTAAAAGTGAGTTAAATTAAACAAATATATTCGTGTTAAAAGAAATTTATTGAAATACTATTGGTGACCTCCTTTACATAAAGATGAATGGTTTCAAAAATGCTTGTTCTACAAATTATATCTCTCACAGATACTGACACACTACTTTTACTTCAATAAGAGTTTAGATAGTACATATTGGGTAATAAAAATATAGAAAAATAATTACAAGATAATTTCTGAATGTTTAAATAGTCAACATTTTATTAATTATTATTAAGTTTTTAGTTATGTCTCAGGATATTAACATATTGATTCCACATGTTACCTCCGTGGTAAAAAAATTACTGAATAGGAAATGTTGCAAAATTGCACTAAAATACATTTTCTGGCTGCAATCAAACAAATGTCTCGTCTCTGCCTTGATATACAATTCCTGCCTATTTATCATCAGAATCAATCGTGTTAAAATCATGTAAGTTGGGAAGACTTTCAGCATTTTTGTCAACATTTGAAACTCTTGGAGAATCAAGTAAAGAAACTGTTTCGGGAAAAATTGTAGCTCTAAATAAGAGGGTTCAAGGTGATTCATAATATAAGTTAGGGTTTTCCCATTGCCTCCTACAAAAGGGCATACTGGTTAATATTAAAATTGCAGTGACGTCATAACATCTAGTCAAATGCTTCTGCTTCATAAGAATATGATTGAATGGGAGCCCAGTAAAATATTGATTATTTTATCGCGCATAGTTCCGTATTTATTTATTTATTTATTTATTTATTTCTTCAAGCCATACAATCGAATATAGACAAGGCGCCGTCAACTTAATAAAACTTACACTTAGAATTACAATTACAGAAAAATAAAATCTACAATAAAGATTACAATATACAAAACAAAATAAATCACAATGTCGCAACACACAAACCAATACAATGATAAAGATTAGAAATCAAATGAGTAGAGGCAACCTTCCTTAAAATCTTTTATAACATACTGCTTAAATCTGTTAAAGTTTGTTATATTTCTTATTTCTGATGGTAGCTTCATAAATGCTCTAATGGCTCTATATCGTGGTCCTCTCTCGAAAAACGCTGTTCGATGTTCAGGTATGTTAAGGCAATTCTCGGCTCTAGTACCAACCGATACATCACTCCTATGGTTCCTGTTGGTCAGAAATAGATCAGGATGTTTCTTCACAAACAAAACCAGCGCAAGAAAATAAAGGGAAGGTGCTGTTAAAAATCAAAGTTGCTCAAAATATGCCCTACAAGATTGACGGTAAGGCAATTTCAACAATGCAGCGATTTATTCGTTTCTGGGCAATGAAGATTTTTTTGCTCCTGAAGATGATCCCCAAAACATGATTCCATATGAGACTATAGACTGTACATATGAGAAATAAAAGATACGTAGATTTTTAATGGATACTTGATCCCTTATAGAGCGAATCACCATGCATACGCTATTCAATTTAGATCGCAGGCATCTAATGTGAGCCTCCCAAGACAATCCACTGTCCACATAAACCCCAAGAAATTTCTCCCTCTCGACAATAGGTACAGACCTATGTTGCAGACCAACATACAGGGATGCGCTCCTGCTCCCGCCAATAATAAACTCCATGAGACTAGTTTTCTGTATGTTTAAGATAAAGTTGCTGGCCTCGCACCAATCAGACATGTGTCCGGCGGCCACAGTGCCAAGCTGAGACAGTTCGCCTCGGGAACCAGCAGACAAAATCACTGATATATCATCCGCAAACTGATTTATCGCCCCAGGACACTGATCCCCGGACAAGTCATTGACATAAAGCAGGAACAGAAGCGGACCTAATATTGATCCCTGGGGCACCCCCTGAGACACCCTCACAAGCGAAGATACACGCGGTCCAGCATCTCCTTCAACACACACACACTGGCTCCTATCAGACAAATACGATTTCAATAGTGAGGCACCCACTCCCCTCACACCACACGCTTCCAACTTGCCCAGGAGTCTGGGATGGTTTATAGTATCGAATGCCCTTGAGAGATCAAAAAATAATCCTGCCGTTATCCTTTTTTTATCTAGCTGATGAAAGATATGGTCGATAATATTATAAATTGCTGCGTCCGTAGATTTCCCGGACCTAAATCCAAATTGATGTGGAACCAGCATCATGTTTTGTTGCATAAATGTTATGAGTCGGTTATAGATTGCTCTCTCCAGAACCTTCGACACTGATGGCAATAAAGATACTGGTCTGTAATTGTCGATGTTGCCCCTGCTCCCTTTTTTAAAACTGGGATCACCTTGGCTTTTTTCAAAGAACCGGGAAAAACACCCGTTAGGAAACATGTATTAATTATGCCAGTCAAGGGTTCAGCAACCAAATCAGCAACCTTCCTTAACAGAAACACCGGGACGACATCCTAGCCAGCCGACCGCTTATTAGGCAGACGCCTTATAATGTCAGAGACCTCACAAACATCAACAGGTGTAAGAAAAAATGTTGGGTAAGTATTACTGCTTCTGTAGGAATGGTTACTTGATCGGGTAGGATTCAAAAGAAACGCCTCACTAAACAATTCTGCAACCAAATCAGGTTCTTCGACTATTCCCTTAGATGTTTCAAGCCTGATGTATAAGTTTTGATGCATCTTATTCGTAAGTTCATGAAAAATCCCCCAAACAGCCCGAACCTTATTCCGAGAAAGTTGAATTATATCATTGTGGTGATTCTTTCTCAACATAGAAATTCGTTTTCTATACATTTTCCTTTCCTTCTTGTACTGTTTTAAAATATTAGAATTGCCAGAATTTTTAACAATGTTGTACAGGTCTCTAAGATACTCAGAAAATTTCCTGATTTCAGGAGTTACCCAATTCTTCTTTTTGTCCCTTACTCTAGAGGTCTTCAAAGGAAAAAATAAATTAAAATAATAATTAAAGATGTTTCCAAATATTTCATACTTTCCATCAGCATCACTCACCGCATTCACCTCCGTCCACCTCTCGCTGATCAGAGCATTTCGAAGTCTTAAAATACCATCATTTGTGTAAAATCTTCGTTTGATGAACCGCTGTCGCCATCCAACCAACAAATTTACATTTAAAATTTGGGCATAGTGATCCGATAAATTACAATCAAGACTTTCAAACTTAGCAACATTAGGTGGAAAATTACTAAATATGTTATCAATTTGTGTCCCACCCGACTCATTCTTCCTAGTTAGACGGCATGTGGCAGCAGACCGTAGCTTTGGCAAAGGGAGACAATTGAATCAGACTCGGTGTTATTAACATTAAAGTTTACATTAAAATCACCAGCTAAAATTAAGTAATTCTTTGGAGAAAAGGTTGCCCCCAATATCTCAGACAATTTATTTAAGAAATCCAGGAACACACTGGATGGAGATCGATATACACAGATACATAAACATATACAATTTCTAAATTCAAACTCACTAGCGCAACACTCAAAATATTCATCCAAGCAGCGATCAGCAACCCGTAAGCTCTTCGTAGCCTGATCATTCCTCAAATATATTGCTGTGCCTCCACCTCTTCGGTTAGCACGAGAAGAATATGACACCAACGCAAAATTGTCAAGGTGTATTGCTTCAATATCCGCACCCTTAAGCCAGTGCTCAGTGACAAACAATAATGTTGGCTGTACTTCATCCAATAATATATCTAATTCCATTATTTTATTCTTGATGCTTCGAATATTTAAATGAAGAATCCGAAGATGACGGTAATCATCGTTGATTGAGTTATTGCGACTTGTTACTTTCCTTTTTTGGATTGGCAAGCCAGGCAAAAATTTTTTGAATAGTCCTGATATTTGGAGTTAATTATATTAGTGCAGATCATTGGAACCCACTGGTCTTTTCCCTCCAGCAGACTTACTAGGCGTTGTTCTAAGTCATCATTACCACTATGTCCTGTTGCTGCTACTTCAGCAATCCACTGGTCTTTTCCCAATCTTTCAGGTTGCCTGGCTTTCAGCACTGATGTCATGTCACCAGCTGAATTTGAGCTCAAGGAAAATATATTAGCAACAATATACTTTACTAGTTTAAGTTTACTGTAGTATGAAAACTTTGAATCTCGATCGTTATTGGTGACAAACCTATCATATGGTAGAAACCAACAATGCTTATATGCTCTCTGCACTGTCATTTATATTGCCAAGTTAAATTGGTATTATTTAAGGCAGCTTTTTGAGTCATATATGGAGGGCCAGTTATGACGACATTTGTATGCTCAAATTCATATAAAAAGTTGAGGCAGAAAACTTCGTCCAGGGCATTTCCCTGGATCGCCTGCTCAGGTCCCAAGAAAACCACCACAAAATCACTCTTGGTGAAATACTTGCTCAGAAGGATATGTTGTTTGAGATCCTCGAGAACCACCCCAGAACTATACTGGGAATTGATTTCCCATTTACCATTTACGGCCAATTTAAATAGGCGTCCACAACACAAAACACCCAATCTCTCGCCAATAATCAAAATCCTCCTAGTGCTGGAACACTGATCATCACTGGCTGCATCCGAAGCAACGTGCAAACCGTTTATGGAGGCCCAATACCCACAGATGGAGGTTGAATTGGATCCCCTTTTCCAGTGTTAGACATATCCCGCTCACAAATTTCGGATGGGATGCCGCGTGTCTGACATCCAACCTCCGTCGCCGAAGTATTTGTTTGGCATTCTGATTCTTTTAGGTCAACTGTTGTAGTTGTCTGGCTTTCTGATTCTCTTAGGTTGATTGTAGTTGTCTGGCTTGCAGTATGTGATGCCTGACAAATCACTTGAACTGCCTTATGTGAACTGTTAATCCTTTCTGTTTGGCTTTCTCTATGATTTGTTTTTATTGAGGTTTGAGTTCCTTTACTGTCACATACCTTGTTATCAAACACTGCAATCATATCTGCTTGTTTTTCGATTTTATTTTTAAGGTGGGAGATAATGGTATTTGTTCTTCCATCTTGTGCACATATGGTTCTTCTTGGTCATAAGCTTCAGTCTCAAATGACTTAGAACTTCTTTTCAACTTTTCAATAAATATGTCCTTTTGTTGAATTTCTTCTTGCAGTTCTTTGATTTGTTGCTTTAGATATTGATGATAATCAAATTCTAGCTCGCTGCGCATTTCTTCTTCAGCACATTTTGTTGAGCAGAAAATCAAGTTCCCGCGAATTAAGGTATACTGCTTAATATCCCTCTTTGTACAACTAGGATGGAATACATTATTACAAGATATGCAAACCATGTTTTTTTGAATTTTTCTACAACATTTGAATGTTTCAGCCATTATTAGTACAATAGAAACTAACAATATTACGAGTAAAGTCCCCTACTTAACTCAGAGACCGCCGCACGCCGGCAAATATTAACTTGAAATCCGGCAACACTGAGACCAGATATGCGCCAGGAACCAGTAAATTTCCAAAACAACAACAGTCTATCAGCACTTTTCAGAGTCAAACAAAAGCTATCTTTACTTACAGCCAATGCTGGTAATCCTATTGACAGGTTTCTGCACATGAAACTAATTAAAAACTCGTAATTTATTTAAAAATCGACATAAATAGAGTTAAAACCAAAACAAACACGCGGCGACGTTGCCGTTCTCCTCAGCACTTGCTTGTCACGCTGTACGACTAGAATTCCGAGTCCCAACTCGCCATTATCGATGTATTGTGTCAAACGATTAGTTTGAGAATTTGACGATAATGGCTGCCACAATTGCATTTTCTGAAATCGGAACTATTTATGTTCTTTTAAGTGCGTGAAACTTGTACCTAATATTTCGTTGAATATTCAGGTATACAATTTATAATGCTAGGCGTATTTTTAAATACGTAAAACCATATATTTCGAACTTAAAAACCTGTTGCTTTTGTGCAAGATCTTAATGTGTGCCGCTCGGCCAGCTTGTTTACAGCCAATACCCACTTGTTGTTACAGCACAGTCTTACGAGATTTTGTTCGTGTTTAATTGAATGTTTTTCTCTCAGTTTCAGCTAGTGTTTTGGTAAGTGATACTTATTGTAATGGAAACTTTAAAGTTGATGTTTTCGGTATTCCAAAGATCGTAAGTTTAAGCTTTAAGTCATACCCCTCATTGGCTACTTGAAATTATCAAATACTGTTTTAAATAACTGGATATGACTTATGCCCTCCTATGGACATAGTTTCAGCCGCCTATATTATGTTTAAAAAACTGATTAATGCGTTCGAAGACACATTTTCCGATATTTACGATAAAAGGTGAGCTGTTATTAAACTATCTAAATGAAAATTATAAAAATTACCTAAAAATCGATATTTCAAAAATTTGCCCTAGCAGCATTTCAAATACACTTCTTAATAATTATTTTTCTAAACATAATCATTATCTTTTGAGTAAAAGAATCAAAGTAAAGACTATTAATCAATAAATATTAGACCCCAATAATATACCCAATCTAGCCCAAAAAAAAATCTGAAACTTGTTTTAAGCTTTTTCATGTTTTATCATAAATAAACTACCTTAAAATGAAAAAGAACCAAATTTAAGTATTTTTTCTATTAAAACAAATGACAGGTTCTGATAGCTCATTTATTTATTTTTTTTTGAACTCATAATTTTCATACAAGTCAAAAAAGACAAATGATATATCATAAAATATCAAAAACTGAAAATGATGAGTGCTGTCGTTTGGCAGGGTTTTGACAGGTGTCAAAATGGTTGACATTTTTCGATTTACCTTGGTCGACTTAGTAGAAATCGTCATCTCGATCATCAAGATCTGTCATAGTTAGTCTGCTTTTGATAATATTAGATTCCAATTTTTAACACCGGCTTACCTGTCATATATACAAGGTTTGTGGCCAAAATGAAGGGCTGAGTTCATAACTCGAAGCCTTGCTTTAACCGGAAGCCCTTAAATATTATTTATGTATGCAGAAATGGGTAAGGAAACTGCAATTTAATATTCGATGTATAAAAATAGTAAAAAACATTATTAGTCATAATAGTCGCGCATAGATTAATATTGGACCAATTACGGTTCAAACTACATATAACAAAAATTTAAATTTACAAAAAAAGACGAATTTGTATCATAATTTTTCGATATTTTTGCATCTAAAAATCTGAACTGTGAAATTTTAAAAGAAATTGCTCGACTGTAAATAACTTTTGCCTAGATTTGATGACGTCACGCGTTAGCCGTCAGGCCTTCCTGTAGCAGGTATTGTTTTTTTTGCAAGACTTCTACGTCTTTATGCACTGAAAAAAAATTATTTGATCCAAATAAAAATGGAGTTTATTCAAGCAAATATTTTTTGATAATGGCCAAACAAATCTTTGTTTGAATAAAAAATAATATTTATTGCGAACAAACAGTATGATTTTATAATCGTTGTTCACATCAAAGGAAAATATCTTTAAAACAAATAAAATTATTTTGATTCAAATGCGAGAATTTATTTCGTACAAATACCCAAAACATTGGTTTAAATACCCGGCCTAATTAAATTAAAACAGAATGCTTTTGGAACAAGTATAACATATATCATGTTCTAAAACCTTTGTGTTTTGATTGAAATCTGAAGTTTATTTGTTCCAAAAACTTTGTGTTTTAATTTAAATAGTTCGGTTATTTAAATCAATGTTTTGGGCATTTGTACGAAATAATTTCTCTTATTTGAATCAAATAATTTTTACTTGCTGAGGCCTGTTCAATGTTTACTATGTGTGTTGGTGATGACTTAATAAAAAGTTAAATTTTGGCTGTTGCAAATATGTGTTGATCTTTCTAAAAGGACAATTTATTATCATTCAGTTAGATGAGTGATTGGGAGTCGATTTCATTAGCAAATAAAAAAAGCTATAACAAATATGTAGCTTAAAAAGACACTGTTATTATTCTTAAGACGTATTTAGGTTTCACGTTCTAGCTGAAATAAACTGTATGTCTTAGTTTTGTTTTAATTGCTAAAGAATCCAAAATCCAAACCCTATCCACCGATTGGTAAATGGTATGTCAGAACACTTAACTTTTAATTACCAAATTAATGAGAGGAACAGTTGTCCACAGTAAATAAAATAAAAGTTTAAAAGGGATATCCAAGAAACATTTTTATTCAAAGGTTTTAAAAATAAAGAACAAAACGAGTATTCCCAAAATAAAAATAAAAAATATAATCAGATTATTTTGTCTCTGCGTATCACTGGTTTTGAAAATTAAATCATTTTTATAATGAAAAAAAAAACAATTATTATAAGCTAAAAACATACTTTTCTAAATACTAGATGGGAACATAAACGTATTGTGGGATAAGTTGTACTACATATTAATTTTAACGGAACTCATTAGTTTTTAAAAAAATACTATAATTCCAGAGTCCATAAAAATTTTATCATATAAATAGTGACAGGCAGTAACATTTTACTTAATTAAACTAATAGGACATGCAACTACCTATCCAGATCCAGTATAATGAGCATTGAACGGACATGGCACAAGATTGTCACCGATTCTATTGTTAGTAACGACATTAAATCGATTTCCATCAGGCTACGTAAAACTTCGATGCCGTCAATATTTTGATCTAAAAATAAAACAACAATAACTAAAACAAAAAATAATATAAACAAAACAATTGTAACTGTTGTTCATAATACTATATGAATAGCCTGCTACATTGTTTACAAGTATATCTCATCCATTTAACAAAATATATTTTTTTAAATACTATTAGATTTAATCGAAATAAAAAAGAATTTGTTTCGAAACTGTAGTTCCATGGATCAACTATTTATTTATTCATATTGAATAAATAGGGCTTTAAAATACCTATCAATTCATATTATATTATGTGGGCACGAAAAGGGCGCCATTGAACTTGTATGTACATACAACGTAAAAAGCAAAAAATACTCAATCAAGATCGTACGCCAAACTGCCTAAGCGTACTGTTATACACTATTGTAGGCGTATATCGCGTGAATTCATCTGCGTTTCTAGGTAGTAATATCAGAAAACAATTTTTAATTAGGTACTAGTAAAACTCACGCCATTTTGATTATGAGAGAACGCTTCTTATTTACAAACGATTAATTATGTACCTAGCTAAGTAATATAAAAAAAAATTAACTTACCTTGAAATGAGGGCACAAATGACCCAAGTCCCACTTAATTAATGTATTTTCCATCACAAATACTAAAAAATAGCGACATTGGGCGGATACACTCTATAAAATCTTCCTATAGGACGGCAACAGAAATGGAACTGAGCTAAGGGCACGAGACGGGGACTGGGAAGCGTAGAGCGTCGACGTGGCTGCGCAACTGCTACGAGTTGTAAGAGATATATTTAGTCAAATATTCACAATCTTTAATTTAAAGCAACCCTTATTTGTTTTAAATAATGGAGAGGTTTCGTATCTGTAAAGCTTTAAAGCAAATAAATATGTGTTTAATATGGGAAAAAGTCTCGCTATCACAAGGCAAAGAAATAACCAAGAAAAATCAAACACGCCCAAGTATTTAAATTAATGAAATTTTGTTTCATCTAAATAATTTTTATTTAAAGCAAATAAATAAAAAGCAAAGACATATTTATTAAGGTTTTTTCCCCAGATTTTGATCAGCGTGTCTTGCCTCTTGTTTTCCTTCGGTCAGTGGTCCTATGGGAAGAAGAAATGCCATGTTGTAAAGTTTTATGGATGGTAGGTGGCATTGGATACGAAGGATATAATGAGACATATGTTTTAGCGGTGTCCAAAGAGTACTGTTTAAATTTAGCTATATTAATGTCAAAACCGGATAATTTTATAAACTATTTTAGTAATTTCATAAACTATTTTGCTATTTTCGAAACATCTACGAGCTGTGTTGCTATCATTTGTATTTCCCAAACCAGGCTTGGGCTTATCTACAAGCCATCCTATTTGTGAACGTAACAACTCCTGTGAATAGACGCGTTTGACTTTCTTTCTTGTACCTCAAATAAATTTAGGGTGGTTTACGCTTTTGTAAATTTATTTATTTAACTTATTTTACAGAAAATAAATGGACTGTTTTTAATACATGTTTATCGTGCTGCTCGCCGCTAGAGAAGGAAGTCTTCGTTCTCGCCCTTAGTCGGAGTAGCTTCTTGCACGGTTGCCGGCTTTCTCTTCGTGTCGTCGTCAACATGCCCCCCGCCTTGAAAGGATGGGTTTTCAACAATTTCATCAGTCAACAATGGAAGCGGGCATATTTTCTGGCAGGCGCGTTTAATAGTTCCATTAGCCGTCCGTATGGAGGCCACTCTTGAAATTCCGTCCCTTCCTGGATGAAGAGCAATTATTTTCCCCATTTTCCAACGTAGAGGTGGTTGGTTATCTTCCTTAATCAGAACAATTGACCCGATAGAGGCCCCGGAACAGGTTTTCTTCCATTTTGCCCTTTGTTGCAACTCGGAGACGTACTCTTTCGACCACCGGCTCCAGAAGTTTTGCCTCATTTGTTTAAGGAGTTGGTATCTGCTTAGTCTTCCAACTGGCACAGTAGTCAGGTCTGCTTCCGGTGTGCATAGTAGCGTACGACCAATCAAAAAATGGGCGGGAGTCAAAGGATTTAGGTCGTTTGGGTCACAGGTTAGTGGAGAAATAGGTCGGGAATTTAACACCGCCTCAATTTGCGCAAATACAGTGCTTAGTTCCTCAAACGTCAAAGTTGCATTTCCTATAACGCGTTTAAGGTGCGACTTGCTAGATTTCACGCCGGCTTCCCAAAGGCCGCCGAAATGAGGGGAACTAACCGGAATAAACCGCCATTCGATACCGTCATTGGCACAACTATCGTGAATGGTATTTTCATTATTTCGAAAGAAGTCACACAGTTGCCTAAGTTCAGCGTTCGCACCCACAAAATTGGTGCCATTATCCGAATATATCCGAACTGGTTTCCCCCTACGGCTCATAAAACGTTTTAAGGATAAAATAAAAGAGTTCGTAGTCAGGTCGGAAACCAATTCGAGATGGACCGCTTTGGTTGAAAAACACACAAATAAGGCCAAATAGCATTTAGTTATTTTAGCCCCTCTACCCTTTCTATCCCTTATAGAAAATGGACCCGCGTAATCTACGCCGCACACCTGAAATGGATAACTGATCTCCAGACGCTTCTGCGGCAAATTACCCATCAAGGGGGTAATACTAGTAGGTTTAAACCTAAAACATGTAACGCATGATCGCACTGTATTTTTTGATAAATTTCTACCCCCTACTGGCCACAGATTTTCGCGTATGTTGCTAAGTAGAAGCTGTGGGTCGGCATGAAACATCTTCACATGCTGATACCTGAAAATTAACTTGCATAATTGAGTTTTAGCGGATATAATGACAGGATGTTTCTTGTCTTGATGAAAGGCTGAATTCTCTAAGCGACCACCCACTCTAAGTAGGCCATTTTTATCAATAAAGGGATTTAAGTTAAACAGTTTACTTTTGCGATTAATATTATGGCCTCCTAAGAGTAGCTTAATTTCATCAGAAAATGTCTCTGATTGCGATAGTTTCAATAAAAAGGAATACGAATTGTCAATTTCGAATACCGATAAACTACTAGTTACTTTATTTGCATTTTTACAATTAGAGATAAATCTAAAGACATATGCGCATGAGCGTTTTAGACGAGTCAGAGAAGAAAATCGAGTTAAATCAATGAGAGGCATTTGTTCGTGTAAATTTAGCGCTTGAGATTTTAATTCAGGTAAATCGACTAAACTTATCTTTGAATTTGGCCAACAACTTTCGCTTTGTGACAACCATTCGGGCCCGTGCCACCATAACGAACAATCAACCAACTCGCTCGGAGACACTCCGCGAGACAAAATGTCGGCTGGGTTGTGCTTGGTAGAAATATGTCGCCAAGTCCAATTTCCTGTTGACTCCTGTATTTCTGAAATTCGATTAGCTACAAATTTCTTTAGAAGGTTTGGTGATGCCTTCAACCATCCTAAAACGATTGAAGAATCTGTCCAGAATACTACATTATCCAGAGTTATTTTAAGGGAGGACACAACTTTATTTGCTAATCGGGCGGAAAGTAGTGCCCCACATAGTTCTAGTCGGGGAATAGTCACAACTTTAATCGGAGCCACCTTTGTTTTTGAAGAAAATAAGTGCACTTGAATGTTTCCATCTTGGTCACAAGAGCGCATGTAAACGCATGAACCGTAAGCATTTTCGCTTGCATCGGAGAAACAATGTAACTCTATGAACTTCGGATTTTTACAAATTGCGTGTCGAGATATTTTTAAGTCATTTAAAATGTTAATTTCGTTCCTGAATTTAAGCCACATAGAATGAACTGAACACGACACGGCCTCATCCCAAGCTAATTTTTCCAACCAAAGTTTCTGTAGTAAGATTTTTGCGGTTATTATGCACGGACTTAAAAGACCAAGCGGGTCAAAGATTTGACCGATGCAGGACAAAATTAAGCGCTTTGTGATTCTACCGGTTTTTGAAATTAGGCCTATGTTATATGTAAGTACATCGTTTGCGCTTGACCATGCAAGCCCTAAAGTCTTTGTCGTTTCATCGGTACCTATTTTAATGACACTACTAATTGCCTTTGCATCTGACGTAATGTTTTGAACTACTTCTTGTGAATTTGAATGCCACTTTCTAAGCTCAAATCCCCCTGAGCGTAATATTTCAGATATTTGTAGACCGAGTTCGGATAATTCTTCCACAGAATCCGCCCCGAAAAGTCCATCGTCCACGTAAAAGTCATTTTTTATTATATCTGAACAAATCGGATAATCGGTTTCGCATTCAATTCCTAATTGGACCAAACAACGTATCGCAAGGAAAGCGGCACTGCTGGTACCGTATGTAACTGTTAGAAGTTCGTATATATCAAAAGGCTCAGAAGGGCTTTTCCTCCAAATTATCCTTTGTAATGGACGTTGGTCTGGTTTCACGAGAATCTGGCGATACATTTTCGCGATATCGGCCGCTACCACAAAGGCGTATGTGCGAAATCGCATCAATATTGACAGCAAATCATTTTGTATTGTAGGGCCCACCATTTGTAAATCGTTCATAGAAACCCCGGTAGTCGTGGGCGCACTACAATCAAAAACAACTCTTAGTCTTGTCGTCAGGCTATCTTCCTTGAGTACCCCATGATGAGGCATATAATAACTAATAAGAGTTTCATTTTGTTCACAAATTTTTCGCATATGTCCTAATGTTTCGTATTCGCGAATAAAATTTACATATTGGACTTTAAATTCGGAATTACGTGCCATCTTTTTCTCTAGGGCTAAAAAACGTTTTTCTGCTTGCGTTCTAGATTCTCCTAATTTCTCTAAAGAATCCTTAAAAGGAATTGAAACAATGAAACGGCCGGTATTATCACGTGTAGTGGTTGCTCTAAAATGTTGTTCGCATAATTCTTCTTCTCTGGACCAATGTTTGAGTCCACCAAACTCTTCCAACTCCCAAAATTTAGCAAGTTGTGTTTGGACGTCAGAATTCTTGGCAAAATTGCAATGAATTTTATTGTTTTTGTTATAAATCCCTATAGTACCGGATACTATCCAACCAAATACGGTCTTTTGTAGAATAGGGAGATTGGAACGTAACTTAAATTGCCCAATTTGTAAAAGTTCCCAAAATAGGCTAGCCCCGATCAAAATGTCAATAGGACCTGGCTTATCGAAAGACGCATCAGCTAAGAGTATATTTTCTGGTAATTTCAATGTTTTGACGTCTACAGGGGTACTCGGAATCATTCCAGAGATATGTTTTATTACAAAACAGGTAATAATCGCATTAAAAGGGCTGTGTTGAGATTGAATTTTTAACTCGCATTTTTTATTAACTTCGGAGATCGTGTTATTAATACCTGCTACTGCTATGGCAGTTTCTGACGTTTTCAAATTTAATCGCTTGCAAAGGTCAAGGCTAATAAAGTTCGATTGTGATCCCGAGTCTAAAATCGCACGTACTGTATGTGTTTTATTACTATGATCTATGACTTGTATAAGAGCAGTTGACAGCAACACACTACCCATATTATAACTGGTTAAAGTAGCTAGAGTGTCAGTCTTTTGTGCGTTTTCTGGGTTATTTGGGTTAGGTATGTGAAGAAGTGTGTTGTGCCGACCATTGCACTTTCTGCAATTGGACAATCTGCATACTGTATTTTTGTGACCAAACCTTAAACAATTTAGGCATAACTTAAGCTGTCTTACTTGCTATAACCTGTCTGTAGGAGAAAGTTTTAATAAATCAGCACAGTTTCTAATAAAATGATTATCGCGTTTACAAAAGACACAAGCCATTCTGTTACCGTTATTTTGCGCATTACTATTTGTATTAAAAACCAAAACTTGAGTGTCGTCAATATTTTCCTCTGTATCGTTGGTTGGAAAGACCTTGGATCCATTCATTTTACTTGATTTTTGACGTGCATCAGTACTCTTTAATTCAATTGTTTCAAGTAGATCAGCCTTTGATTTTAAAAAGGATTTGAAATCACTTAGATTCGGCATATCTAATTTTGAAATGTATTCTTCCCAATCCCTGACTGTCCCGTTGTCTAATTTAGAAGTAACAATATATATTATAAGAGTATCCCAATGTTCAGCGGGTTGTTTTAATTGTTTAAGAGCTTTTAGATGTTTTGATAAGGTGTCTATTATATTGCGTAATGTTTTAGATGCTTCTTTTGAAAACGCTTGAATGTTAAATATCGCCTTAATGTGGTTTTGAACTAGAAGTCTTGTATTATTATATCTATCACATAAAAGGTCCCAAGCCACAAGGTAGTTACTCACAGAAAACTCTAGAGATGACACCACTTCAGCTGCATTTCCCGACAAAGATACCTTTAAATAATGATATTTCTGGATGCCAGTTAGCGATTCGTTTGTGTGAATTAGTGACTCAAAGGTTTCCCGAAATTCTAACCACCCTTCGTAATCGCCACTGAACTTAGGAACTTGTATGGGAGGGAGTTTAACATTTGTATGAGTATCTCTGAAAACTACACTTTCGCTATCTGAGCTACTATTATTGTGTTTGTTATATTCAAAAATCATTTTTTTTGCCTTACTAATTTCTTGGAAGTATGTATTTGAAAACGCTTCTCGCTCTTTAAATTCTTCTTCCAAGTCCGCCTCTGAGACTATCGTTTCTAAATCCGATTGAATTTCATTAAATTCATCTAGTAACTTATCGCATAATGTCAGACGAACTTCTAATTGATAAAAATCATCCTCATCTGTTGTTACATTTATTTTTTCGCGTAGGTCATTAAGATATTTTGAAAATATCGTAAGCTTGGCTTTTATTGAGCCCCTTTGTCGCTTAAGTTTTTTAATCGCCTCGTCTGACATTTTGTTTAAAGTTTATCGCATAAGATTAATATTAATAATTGTTTTATTTTTATTCAAAATACCAAATGATTCCCTTAATGCCGAAATTTAATTATTTATGAAGTGATTCGCTTAATCGAATTAATAAAATCGAACTACTTAAAGTTTCTATAAAAAATAATAATATAATTAAAGTCCGGCAACGTCGCAATTGCTAACAGAGCTCCGCAGAAGCGCGCGAGAGAAAGGAACAGCTGGCAGCTGGTGTGGAAGGGAGATAGCCGATAGGCCCTATATCGATCGGATTCGATCGCCGCGCCGTCGCCGCCACGAATGTATATAAGGTTCAAAATCGCGTGTGATTAATAAAACGTGTATTTGTATTATTATTATTGATTGTAAATTTTCGCTTCAAAGCTATATTATTCTATTATATAGATCAATATCGCATAATAAAACTATATACCGCATGCACTGCACCTACACAAATCAAGACGGCACAAAGGGAGAGGAATTTTATGGATTGAAGGACTTACCCAATATGGCAGCGCGAGCAGCGCTTAACACACCGATTTCCACTTGTTACTCTAATCCGGCTCGAAGGACCATCATGAATAGACGCGTTTGACTTTCTTTCTTGTACCTCAAATAAATTTAGGGTGGTTTGCGCTTTTGTAAATTTATTTATTTAACTTATTTTACAGAAAATAAATGGACTGTTTTTAATACATGTTTATCGTGCTGCTCGCCGCTAGAGAAGGAAGTCTTCGTTCTCGCCCTTAGTCGGAGTAGCTTCTTGCACGGTTGCCGGCTTTCTCTTCGTGTCGTCGTCAACATCCTGGATACGATTTTTTTGACTCTAGACGTGTTTCGTTGACAATTCGTATTTTAAATTACTGTCAATCACTAGCCTTAAAACTATATCACCAATGTTGTTAAAATCTTTTGACGACACACCACATATATAAAATTTCTGAGTTCGATCTTGGTAAAGTGCAAATCAAATTTTGCTATAATGGGTTTTTCATTGGAATAACAATCATTTATTTGGAATTTCACGTAAAATGGTGGAGATAAGATTCTACATGTAACATATTCAGAATTATTATGACTACATACAAGATTCACAGGGACCAAGGATGTTGCAAAAATACTAGAGTGAGAGCGACCTGGGGATTCAAAAGTTTGTTTGTATTCTGATCGGCCTTAAAATCCATCAAACCCTCATTTACATAGGGGGATTAAATCAAACTTTGTAATATTGTCACCTAAATCTTGCAGTACATTCTCTTGTCAACTCAATGAGTCTCTGCCACTTTTAAAAATTCTAGCACGATCCGTTATCGAGAGAAGCCCATCCCTATTTCTTTTCCCTTTTGCCTAATGTTCTGTGATATTTTGCTTTCAAAGCATTTACACACCCTTAGAGTAACCCTTCGTTTTAAAATTTGCATTTGGGGCTTTAATATAGGCTGCGTAAAGACTCTCATTGAGCACTTTTGGGTTTCTATAAAAATTAATGAAACGCTCTGTAGGAGCTGGCTGGGATTTTATTACAGTTTGACGAAGTTGCGAAAAATATGTTAGTTTTGCAATTTGTTGTCAATTTTCGGTTCTAATTTAAAAATATAGTCCGCTGATTTCAAAAGAGCTACAGACTATATTGAACGTGGTTTAAATCACTTTCGGCAGGAGTCTTATAATGGAATTTTTCATTTGCACATATGAAGAATATATATTCAAAATCATTTTTAATAATACTCAAAATCGTTTTTATGAACAAATTATTATCTTAAGCAGATAAACTGACAAATTAATTTTCATATATTTGTAAATACTTGTTTCTCATGAAAAGAAAATGGCAGTGCAGGCTGGCCCAATAGCGTCACAACATCCAATGGCTCCTTTACTGCCGAATACAAAAGCTCGAATATATACAGATTGCAATTTGATATAATCAAATTTATTTCCTTTATTAAATATCGCGCGTTTCGAGATTTAGTGTTTCAGGTATAATTATCAGTTATTAAAAATAAAGCTGAAGTAATTAAGGGATAACACCTGCGTAGACGCGGTGATAATAAATAGCTAGCACCACAGCTGG
>MU185730.1:46723-69996 GCA_016904865.1 Pissodes strobi | reverse complement strand
CTATTTACTAACCTTCTAGAAGACGTTTTCAAGACCCTGCAATGGGATAATATAGGAATAAATATAAATGGGGAATACCTGTCTAACCTGAGATTTGCTGATGACATCGTGCTCGTCTCCGATGATATAAACAAACTAGAGTATACGGTAACAACCCTAAACGAAGCCACAAGCAAAGTAGGACTAAACATGAACATCACCAAGACGAAAATAATGACCAACTGGGAACGACGAAATCTACAAATAGACAATAAAAACAATAGAGTTGGTGGACGAATATGTATACTTGGGTTAGAAATTGTCAATGGCAGAACCAACACAAAAAGCCGAGATAAGCAGAAGAACAGCATTGGCATGGGCAGCAGTCAGCAAGCTAAGCCAAGTGTTTAAATCCAAAATCCCTCAGCATCTTAAAACGAAGGTTTTTCAATCAATGTGTCCTCCCAACACTTACCTATGCTTCGGAGACCTGGGTATTAACAAAAACAAACATGGAAATACTAAAAGTAACCCAAAGGGAAATGGAAAGGGCAATGCAGGACAGAAAGACGAACGAATGGATAAGAAGAAAAACTAAAGTGGCTGACGAAGCTGAATGAATAGCACAACTAAAATGGCAATGGGCATAGAGTGGACACCCATGACAGGGAAAAGAAACCGAGGTAGATCCCGAGCCCGATGGAAGGACGAGATAGTAGAATCAGCGGGAACCCGGTGAATCTAAGCAGCCACAAAATGCACAGCATGGCGAGGTCAAGGGGAGGCGTGCATTCAGAAATGGATATGAGGACGCTGTCGATGATGATGATGATCGGTGGAGGAGGAAAAAGGGCCTTATTCCTGCAAAAGCGTAACGGTTATTGAATATCTGTTTTAGTTATACAATCCAACTAATAGAACCAACTGCCTGTCTCTATTGGGTTTTCTTAAGTTCTCGTTAGGAAAGCAATTATGAGAAGCTATTAATTGAAGTACAGAGCAGGAGACTCTATATAACTTCCTCTGGTAAAGGTGATTATTCTTAAACTTATACGTATCTGATTTATTTTTCTTTCAATATTTAAAGAGTGCGGCCATCTCAAGACAACTCTAGATCTTGGCATAAACAAGACCATAGATTAAGTATTTGTCTTTTTATTTTTGTGCTGAATTTATTTTTATAATTGCCTTGTATTGATTAGATTGATTAAAATATTGATTTTGGAATTATTTAAAGTACCTTTCAAATTGATAATATATTACTAATTATTTGTTTTTATCTTATAGAGTATTTTTTCAAAAATACATTTTGAACAGAAGCTCTACTCAAATTGCTGAAGAGATATATTAATTAATTTCAAATTAATAAATTCTCTTCTATGTATTTTATCTGTTTCCAGCGTCCTATATTAGGGATTATTTCGGCTCCTGAAAAAGTTGAAATTAAATTTACTAACGACCATCGTCAAATTGTACAGTTGACATCTCTGGTGAGCTCTTTAACTGCCTAGCACTGAATTTTTTATGTTTTGATGCCTCCTGAACCACACTTGGCCACGTAACTAGAACATATTTCGATTACGTTACAGGACAGATTCCAGAGCCTCAAACATCTCCAACACCTAGGAAGCACGGAGAAACCTTAAGATATTGAGTCAGTGTAAAAATATTTCATCATATTTTTATTTCTCACCACAACTTTGTAAATAAACCTACGGTTTGTTGAAATTTTCAACCTTTTATTTTGCACCCTAGCGCAGCTCCCTTAAGTGTGCTTTTGGTAAATAAATTACAAAATTAACAAGAACGGGTTAAGGTGTAACATATTGGCACATTTCCATTAACATATCTGTATTTACAACATATCACAAATGTTACCTATATTACCAACAATAACAACGTAATTAATGAAACTAAATATTTGAAATAATCTTAATTTTAATTTCAGTGTGTATATCTAAACTCTAGTCATGAGGTAAACATATTAAGGACGTGTTTTCTTTAAGGAAACATAAAAGTTAAAGTGGTTGTAGCGCAGGTGTATCCTCCCATTGTTTAAAGTTTATTTTATATTTGCACGATACATACGACGTTTAATATTCTCAGAACAACAACTCCTTGCTTATAATCTTGTCAGTAGTCAAAATATGTTATTTGTTGTTTGATCAGATACTATTAAAGAACATAGACTAACAATGAATTATTGATACACCTGCTTTTTGGAACATGCAACAATAGTAGACGATAAATAAATAATATCGTATAAAATGAATTTTCCATATTATGTTTACACTTCAAATATTATTACTTTAATACAATGTCCGAAGGGCAAATTGTAGTTTAGTTATTAGCTGATATTAGGTGTTCGTGGGAAAGTCCAACTGAGTTAATCGGTAAGCAATACAAAAAATCGAATAGTGATTTTTTCGGCCGGTTTTCTATTTTTCCGAAATATTTTCACGTTCGCTGCCATGAGGTGCATGTTTTGTGCCTCACAAATTTGGGCTAATCGGGCGGTGAGGTATCCATCCTTGTTGTGCCTCAACTGCCTCATGCTGTTATTATTAGCTAAATTAGTTTTGCACGAAATATTTCGTTCCTTACTTCAATTTCCACAATGTGCACACAGCCTTTGACTACTTAAAAAGTTATTAATTCTAGTAGGAACAAATATAATTGATCTCGAACAAAAGTCATGTTACGAAACTGTTAGCATTATCCAAATTATCCAAAAAAAAGAAAGCTAGTTACGCAATTATGCAAATTTTAACACTGTATAATTATGTGAAAACTGTAAAACTTTGAAGAGCAAAACTAAAATCATTTTTATTAAGAAATATTCATCTTTCAGCCGGGGAGAAAGTTTTTCTAGTTTGCAGCGTCGTTTTCTTCTTTTATTCCAATGAGATTTAAAAAAAATGCTAACAGATTCAAGGAACGTCTAGACATTACGCTGTCGAAATTTATAATGCCGCGTAAAATATAAAATTCGACGAAATTTGTATTGTAATTTTTTTTCATTTTTCCCCGTCACTTTAAAGGGATATTAAACAAAAAACTTACATTTTTAATATGAGATAACACCTGAATGATTTTTCTTCAATGTTTATCAGAATTCTTAGCTAATCTTTTCATGAGTAAATTTGAAAATGAAATCAGTCAGGTGTATGAGATGATATTTTCGATACAAAAACTGCCAATATAGGAGATATTCCCTATCATTAAATTTACTTATAAAGTCAAGAAGAATGGTACCTTTTTGACGTCATCGTCATACCGAAAGCCTAAAATTACAACTTTATATGCCAAAGGCAATAGGTCTACATCTAGTCTGAAAAAAAGAAGTTAGGAGCAGGTTATCCAGGATTGTAGTCAATAAGTCCACTTACTCAAAGAAATAAATACAAAAATGCATTAAAATTAGAATCGCCTACACCCATACATAGTATGCATTTTATGAGACCATTTAAGTGAAAGTATTAAGAAAAACCGTAATAAAACGGCATTTTATGATGGTAGATGTAAGCAATTATCTTATACCATGAAGTAGCACACACAAAATACGGTAAAGTCTCATGTTCCCAACATTACATATTGTGAGTTATTAATTCCCCTTTACTCTAAATAACCTTGCTTCTTATAGGAAAGGCCAAAACTGAAGTAAACGAAGAATGGTTTGAATTACTAAATGTATGTCAAAAAACTCCCAAATCTGATGTAAGAATATTATAAATAAGGATATATGCCTGATAGGCAAACTATGCATGACTAAAGACAACATGGGTATATGCTAAAGATACTAGATAAATCATACAATGGGTAATGCTTGTCTATTTAATGTCTCAGGAATCAATTTAATCGAAATAAGTCAAGAGATTGTGTGAAAACAATTCCACGTGCAAAAGTGGCCGGCTCTAATTGAACAGAAAATCTCCCCAAACACCCTTGAATTGAATGCTCAGTTATGTTACCTTTCTCTACACTATATTAGATGTGTATGCACCATTAATGCGGGAGTGCCTCAGGGCGCAATACATTCACCAACCTTGTCCCTCATCTATATTGATGACCTGCTGACCGACAGTACCCTTATCTTCCAATTTAGATCAGAAACGCCTTTACCAGCCACTGAGACTTATTATCGCACACAGGAGCAGATTACAACAATTATTCAAAATCTGGAGAAAATTCGAACCTCGTAGAAGCTTGGTGCGCTATTTTGCAACAAAAGCTGTATACACCGCAGCAGCTGCACTTGCTCTACAAAGCGTAAATAAGACCGTGCTTAGAATATTGCTCACACATCTGGGGTGCCGCACCTAAATACACCCTAAAGCTGCTGGATTCCATTTAGAAGAGAGCTGTGCATCTTGTCGGCAACCCGGTATCTGGATGATATGGAACACCGCAGACATGTGTCCGAGACATCCCTGTTTTACAGATATTTTCACGGCAGATGTTTCCTAGGATTTGGCTTGCCTTTAGGTGCTATTTTACCGGGCAGTGTCCAGTGAACAGTCCGGCGACAGTTCTAATATCTGCTCTGTTCATGTCTAAGAGCTGTTCTGCTGTTTTCACAGAGAATGTGATAAACCTTCTCGCTTGTCGTGGTCCTGGAGTGTTTCTCTAGTAGGACGGCTGTTGGTATTTTTCTCATTTGTTTAGTTATTCGGTGATGTGGCTCTTCATAAGCTCACAGTAGGGCTCTGGACCATAATATGGTGTTCCAGCTCCTTCTTTCGCAAGACAGTCTACTTTTTCGTTGCCCTATATGCCTCTATGGCCAGGAACCCACATAAAAGTTACCTGGTTGCGTGTTGCTAATTGTTTTAGGGTTTGCTTACATTCCCCGACCTGCTTTGACATGCACTTGAAAGCTTTTAGAGCCGCCTGGCTGTGTAGTATGTAGATGTGCTTTCTGTGAAGTCCTCGTGTGAGGCACGCTTCTGCACATATTATTACGCTCTTTTTGTCCTTCTAATGGGCACAAAACTTCACTCCAGCTAGAAGGAACTGGGAGTAAATAATCTCAAATCGAAAGAAAAATTTTAATCTTGAGAATTTTGTAATTAGATATTGAATGAAATAAAGAAATAAAGTGTGTCAATGCGTAGGCTAAAACGAGCTGTCGCCGAGCGTATAAATTAGGCCCTAGCTCGAATGCCGAAGAGTAGGGAGCAAGTTAATTTATTTAAGGCGCCATGAGCTTTTAAACAGCAAAAGCGAGAACTACCCCAAAGTTGAAATATGGAACTCGTTTTAGCTTAAGCTTCGCGACAAAATAAATGAATACCAAAAATTCGTTATTTATTTCTATCAGGAAAATCGATCAAATAAAACAGAAGAAATAAGTTAGAAAATTAGATTAAATATATATTCCGACAATTTATCAGTAACAATAACGAAAAAATAATTACCTAGCTAGTACCCCAAATTAACCGAAAACTAAAGTCGATAAGAACAATACTCAAAAATTAATCAAAGATAACTAAAGTAAACGATGCACAAACACTCGAATGTTAATCAAAGGTAAGTCGGAATGATTCAATTATTGAGCGCAAAATAATAAAAGAAACAGATACTTACTGTAATGGGCCTCCCCTTCAAAGTCACGATCAAAAAAATCAATTAAACAAAACAGGTAAATAAACAAACAAAGGATTGGTTTCATTACCTTGTAACGGAATATAAGCTTATCCCGCTCCACTAAATTCAGTTCAATTACGAATGACTTTCGATGTTTGGGATTTGAGTTGCCAGTGACATCTATTCGCGAAGGGGTGTATTTCGTACAAGTAATTATTTGGAAGCATAAGTACGCTATTTTATGCCTACAATTTGTGGAGTTGTTTCACTATAGATTACTATATTTAATAGAGATATCTATTAGTGAATGGGCTTATCTCGTGCGGTTGGTAATTGGGGAACGCAGTACGCTATTTAATACCTACAATCTATGAATTTCATTTACTATAGATTACTATATTTAGTATATATTGATATTTCTTTTGCTTAACTCTGCGTGACCTATAGTAGTGGTCACATGATATAAATTATCCAATTAAAACATCGAAAAGCATAACTTGTGGAACGTCTTGAACTTTGAAAGCGGGGTCGTTTTATCTTTGTGGCGACGCTGACACGGGTGAGTGCTGGTTTTTAATCTTGAAATATTTGATTCATCTTGCAATATATTTAATTTTTAAATATATAATTAATAATTGTTTCTGATTCGCTTAATCGTATTTGGCTAAATCAAGAACTTAGCATTTTTAAAGAAAATCTCAGAATTTAATTAACTAAAATCAAGTATTTTAGGCTTGATAAGATTGACCAAACATTCAAAGTTCATTCAAAAGAAAATTTGAATGACGAAATGTTGCCTTAATTAAGGAGAAAGAAGAAAAAAAAAGCTATAAGCCAAAAAAAAAGTTATAATTAGAGACCGTAGCTAATTACACAATGTTAGGAAAGAAAATAATATGGAAATTGCTCACTTGGTCGATGAGTAACTTCTCAGGCGGCTTCCAGAAAGAACTGCTCACAGTAGGAAGTTGACCTCTTTGACTGGCGTAGCCAAGGAACACTCTGCCTCTAGGGTGGTAGTGACCCCAACGGTAGTCGTTGACCCAAATGGTAGTATCCCCAACGGTAGACCCCTGTGTAGGGGGCACTTAACGCTAGACGGCTTTTAGTTGGGCAAGTCGGCTTCTTACAAAGCAGCTCTCAAATCCCACAAAGGGCAGTTTCAGACACCAACACTTACGAAAAGATAAGGTACAACTAAAGACTGAAACTGTTAAATTGACCCAGTCAGAAAAATCCTTTTAACAGGTGAAAATTAAAATTGACTCCTACCGACGTCTAAAATGACTGCTTGACACGGTTCCTCGTAAAAGAGTCACCCAAGCGACCGAAAGCCGAAGAGCAGAAACTCGCACAACCAATGAACTTCCAGTATAGTCGATCATCTGTTCCTCTCAATAATTCATCCAAGGGAATTAAACTATAAAGCCCTAGGATTTCGATGCACAGGCGTCCTCACAGAAAACTACCCAGCGTAGCCAAAAGGGCATTGTCATTAAGACACTTCAATAAACGCGTGAGACGCTCAATCCCATCAACCAATCTCAAAGCAGTATGTGACGGAGCCTGAAACAAAGCATTCTGCCATCGACTTAATCTTCACGCGCTGAATTCAATTTGTTGAAAATCGCATCATTTCGCAGTGCGGGTTTATTAAAATTTCTCGATCGGAGGAGCGACGAAACCAAATCGGACGGCATAACTACGAGTTATTACCTACGAATGCTTTCGGAACCGTGTGAAGGGTGACAATTCTAAGGTGATTTACGCATCGATATACGCCGGACAAAACGGCCTGTGACAATATATTTATGGCAAGCGCTTTCGCTGCCTGCTCCTTTCGCTAGTTCTGAACCATCTGTGTACCACAGCGATGCGTTATCGGTCTGAGGTAGTTTTTTACTCTTCCATGATTGGCGGTCATCAATAACCACTGCGCATGGGATATCTAGGTCCAACTTGACCGTCATTTAGTCACTTGGTTTGCTGGCATTTTCCAGTTTTATATCTTCAAAGATGCTCAGGTGACCTGTTAAACCTCCAGGCTTGAATTTGCCTAGACAAATGCATCAGAAAGTTCATACCTTCTGTACCTACTGGTTTGAATTTGCTTATTTGGGATAGCCTGTGAGTACTGACAATCGCCTCCCTCTTCACATTGAGATGAGGAGGAGGCATATTCACCAGTACCTCTAAGGCTGCGGTAGGGCACGTTGACATTGCCCCTGTTATTCCCAGGCATATTAAGTTTGGTCCGAGCGGTGAGCGGTGACCTGCTGGGTTTTTGGCCACCATACTAGCGAGGCATAAGTGACCATGGGCTTTATTATTGTTTGGTAGATCCAATATACCATTTTTTGTTTTAGGCCCCATGACTTGCCAACTAGTTTGCGGCATGTCCAGATTGCCGCTGTGGTTTTAGAAATGGTATTTTCTAGATGATTGTTCCAGGTAAGTTTACGGTCCAGTGTGACCCTTAGTATTTTACTTCGGTGGAAAAAGTTAGGTTCCGTGTAGGATGGGCGCTTTTATTTCTAGCTTCCTTCTTTTTGTAAACGGAACAAGAATAGTTTTCCTAGGATTTAAGGAGAGTCCCTCCCCTTCGCTCTTCAGCTCTACTCAGCATGATAAGAATTTTTGCCACTACTAGTGTCCACAATAGGGGGGAGAGAACACTTCTTGAGGGCACCCTTTCACTGTGCTGACGGTTGTTGACGCTCTCTTTATTTCTGCTGCTACCAAGCGGTGCTTTGGTATTTTTTCTGTCCATCTTATGACTGGGAGCTCAACTTCCCACTCTTGAAGTACTCTTCTGATGGACTGATGTGCGGTATTATCAAATGCTCCCTCTATGTCAATGAATGCAGCAGGAGCAATTTCTTTGTATTCGATTGACTTTTCTATGCCTTTTGACTAGACACTTAATGTGGATTTGCCTGCTTGGTGAGCGAACTGCTTAGGATGGAGCGGTGTTCTCTTTATGTATTGAGCGATTGCTTTATTTATTGTTTTGAGGATAAAGGAGGTTAGGCTGATGGGACGGTATGATTTTGCTTGCTTAGGTATAAATATCACATTTGCCTTCCTCCAAGCTAGTGGTATATGTCCCAGGATAAGGCTAGCTTTGAAGACCTTCAGGATCTCATAGCCTTTCCGAAGCAGGGCAGTGAAGATCCCGTCTTTGCAGAAGGATTTATAGGGCTTACAGCTATTGATTGCCCTTTTTGTGTTGTAATGTTAGTAAATATTTTTCCTGCCAGTCTTTTGTACCACGTGTTCGGGCTCTGGAACCCTTCTACGATTTGTCATCCACGGAAGTGAAGCTGTAATAGTACCTCCTAAACTATCTTTCTGATCATTGCAGTTTTCTTCATTTGGCTTTTTTAATACTCCAATATCGTTTGAATAATTTTTTGAGAAGTTTTTTTGTAGACGCTGTGCTGGGGCTATGGTCTATGCTCTCGCAGAATTGCCTCCATGAGCTCATTTTAGATTTTCTAAGTTCTTTGTTGTACTCTGTGAGGGCTGTTCTATACTCCGCCTAGTTTTCAGTAATGTTTGCCTTGTTGAATAGCTTTCTGGCATCGCGTTTTAGTGACTCAGTTCCTCGTTCCACCAAGGCGGATTACCTCTTGTAAAACGGGACACCTGATTGCATTAATTAAACTCTTAGATGTTGTCTCTAGCTCTTCAACGGGGTTTGGGTCGCTATGGAGTTCATCTAGACTCAGGAAGAGACCCTCTACGTAAGAGTTCCAGTTGGTTAGTTTTGGTACTATAAATCAAACCTTATCGATTGGTGATCTGACAGGGAGGGTTCGTCTGGTACATGCCAGTTGGTTATTGTGTCAGATGTGAATGAGTCAGCTATAGTTAGTTAGGTCTAGAACTTCTTTTCTGACTGCATTTATGAAAGTGGGTTTTTTACATATGTCTATATCCCCCTAATTACATCCTTCAAAAAATAATAAAAATAAAGAAACCCTAAATTCGCAAAACAGCTGCCGTAGTTAGGGCCAAAAACGAGATAACAGACAATTTTTTGGTTCCCAGATAAAAGTGGGGTTTTTAAAAAACGCATTCGAACGCAAATCATATTGCTCTTTTTCTGCCGCAGATAAATTTTGTCCGATTCAAATGAAGCACGCTTACGATACTAAAACAAGTTTCTCTACAGCTGTGTGTGTATAAAAATAATCATAATATTAATATTGGTTTTAATATAAATAAATAATTATTAAACAGTATATTTTTAACAAACTAAATATTACAAACGTAGTTGGTTAGTGACATCTATAATATGTATATAAAATTAAAAAAAAACAGCAGCACGATTGAAATTTGATTGTATGTATAAAAGATTCTGTAATTATGTCGAGCTGGTATAATACCTCTGCAACATTGAAAATTCGATAACAACGGTACCGGGTCGGTTCAAATAGTAACCTGAAACTAGGTTTAAGATAAAGAGTTCTTAATTCTAGTAGAAAAAAATATAACTTAAATCGGAACAAAAATTATGATAAAATTTCATTGAGATAACCCAAAAAGTCACTAATTTCCTGACAATTTTTATCAATAATCGAATTAAAGGCAATGAAAATATAATCAAAAATGGAATATTGTCATATCATTTTGCATATCCACGAATAGCGGTATGTCAAAGTTTATGATTGAAAAGTGGAAGCAATAGAACAATAATCGATGGGATGTTTGAAATAATTACTCCATCCTTTGGTAGCATATTTGTATCCTAAGTTTTTTGAAATCATATTATAGCTTTCGGATTTCTTATAAGGATAAAACTTATCCGGATGAACACTTTAACTTTTCAAGTAAAACCCAAAACCTTGCCATAAATAATTATGTTGACATCATTTACACAACCTCAAAATGTCGCATCGAGTTCCCAACTTTAGACAACAGACTTTCATGTTAAGTGGAAATTCCTGGGTCGAGCGGATTAAATAATTCTCCTTGATTTACGGCTGTCGGGGTCAGGTGCTTGGTTGGGTACACGATACTGTATTTAGATGAGCCGTATAATCATTTCATTTTTTCACTTTTGAAACATTTTGTTTAAAGAAAAAATGGTGTGTACTTAAAACCACACGCCAAAAGTGAAAACTTCAACAATACGAGATTTTTTTGTGTTCTATATTATACAGAAAGTAATAAATTTTGCTTCAAATTATTCGGTTTTCTAGTAATAAAATATTAAGTGGTGACTCGAAATAGGAAAAAATTTAAATTCAACTAGCTTAGATCGATTGGCTTTCCTTTAAGAAATATATGTTGTAGTGCATTTTGCCGAAGGTAATAATCCTCAAGTTAGATTAAATTAAGGGAACAAGAGTTTAAAAATGTATTTATTATTATTCACAAACTTTAATATCAGCATCTGAAAATCACTCCTGAGATCAAAAGAAGTTAAAATGGGAACATAGCTGACTTCAGTTTCCAGGCGAAAACCCATGTTATGTAGCTCCTGAATCTAAAAGTACATTGATTTTATAATCCCTCCGTAAAAGGTGTGACCAGCTTTATTCGCTAACCGCTCATTCAGCTGTACTTACTCAGCCGTTTGTAGTTTTGTTTTTTTTTAAGGCGGGTGTTAAAGTTTATGGCAGTTAGAGCGGGCGCCACTAAATTTTTACTTGCAAGAAATTTATTAGAAATTCTATCTGTCTGAAAATCGGATAATGAAATTTAGAATAAATACCTTACTTGCGAAAGAGCATAAAAAAATAGAATGAGATTGAATTATAGCCTAAATCATCATTGTCATCATCATGCAGCCCCTTTCACGTCCATTGTTGGACATATACCTCCTCCAAACGTCTCCAGTTCTCTCTGTCCCTGGCTGTTGCAATCCAATTTGTCGCTATCCTCTTCAGGTCATCCAACCATCGAGTGGAAGGTCAGCCTCGGCTTGGTCTCCATTCCAACAGTTTTTTGGTCCATCGCCCGTCCTCCATTCTAGCAATGTGTCCAGCCCATTTCCATTTCCGTGTAGTGATTCGCTGTATAATATCATCTACTTCAGTACGTCGGCGTATCTCTTCATTTCTTCCTCGATCTCTCAGGGTCAGGCCAAGCATCGAACTCTCCATTCGCCTTTGTGTTACTCTTAGTTTTTCTGCGGATTTCTTCGTTAAAGTTAGGGTCTCTGCGCCGTAGGTCAGAACCGGCAATACGCATTGGTTGAGTGCTTTCCATTTCAAGTGAATTGAGGTATTTCCTTTAAGGATGTCCTTCATTTTTCCGTACGCCGCCTATCCCAGGGTAATTCATCTGTTAAGTTCGCAGGTTTGGTAGTCTCTGGTTATTCTAATCTCATGACCCAAATATATATATATTTGTCAACCAAGTCTACTTTATTGTTATTAATTTGTATTTGATCACTGGGAATCATGTTAGTCATAATTTTGGTCTTTTCAAAATTTATTGTCAGTCCAGTTTCTTGTGCGATATCGTTGAGTTCTTGGAGCATGTCTTTGGCCCCTCCCAGATTGTCTGACAAAATAACGGATGTCACCCGCGAATCGTAGATAATTGAACCTCTCTCCATGAGTATTCCTTTTTGTTGCCATGCCAACCTTTTAAATGCATACTCGAGGACAGTAATAAACAGCTAATGGCGACATGGTGTCCATCCTTATGTTGTTGGTTGTATCGTGTAGATTTACAGCTGTTGTGGCATTTTGATATATATTTTTAACTATGTCGCAATATCGGTAGTCGACTCTACAATCTTGCAATGCTCTTAAGATGGCTGCTAATTCTAGTGTATCAAAAGGCTTTTTAAAGTCAACAAATATCAATACTAGGGGGCGGTTATATTCAATGGTCTTTTCTATCAAGGTTTTCAAGGCAGGTGTCGTTTGTACCGTACTTCGAGCGGAAGCCAGCTTGCTCCCGCGGCTGATAGAAATCCAGCTTTGCCTCCAATCTACTTGTTATAATTCTGGTGTACAGTTTATAGAGATGGTTAAGGAGACTAATTGGTTTATATGTTTCCAGATCCATTATATCTCCCTTCTTGCGCAAAAGTATAGATATTGAATTGTTCCACTTTGTTGGTATACTCTGATCCCACAGGCATAGATTAAAGAGTTTTTGAATCATGGACATCAGTACTGGTTCTCCTATCTTTATTGCTTCCGTGACGACACCGTCATCCCCTGGAGCTCTATTATTCTTCTTCTTTTTTAAAGCAATATTAATTTCATCCAGGGAGGTCTCCGGAATATCTTCGGAGCCTTGATTTTGAACCCTTCTTCGCAGATGTGCATTATAAGGTCCTTTACACAAATAGTGCACTATATAAAAATCGGCCTCTCCTATTGGCCGATCCGCATGGCCCTCCGCTCGCTTCGCTCGCTACGGGGGCTCAAGAAAAGGAAACTAACCGGGTGCTAACCCAAGACATACCCAAAATCAAGAAAAAAAACTGTTTAGAAACATAATCTTAAAAAAAATAAAATAAAAAAAGCAACGGGGATTGAACCCGGGCCGTCCAGGTGAGACCCAGTTGTCTAAACCTCTACACCACGAGAGCTCTTGACAGAAATTGATTGTATCACGAAGACATATTGTAATACGAGATGGATTGACCAATAGGAGAGGTCGATTTTCACATAGTGCACTATTTGTGTAAAGGATCTTAAAATGCCGCAGATGTTCCTCTGGACTTAGAGTGGTTTGTTCAGGGTATAAAATTTCATAAAATGATTCAACAATTTGTAACAGTTCTCTGTTCGATGTGATATTACCATGCTTGTTCTTGAGTTTGACAATTTCTCTTTTCCCATTTGTTGGTTTGCGTCTCATTACTTTCATGCTTTTATTCTCCTCGATAGTTTTAACGATTTTCTCATCTTTGTACTTTCTTAAGTCTTTTCTGATTGCCCTTGATACTTCCTTGTTCAGGCTATTTACTTCGTCTTGGCTAGTGTTTTCGTCACTTTTCATTGTTCTTCTCCGTTCAGTTTTGTGGTGCGTTTCCATGCTGATTTTTTCTTCCTTTGGGCTTGTTGGGCAGCATTTCTTTTGGGCGTCTGTTATTGCTTCCACTATTGATCGTTCAAGGTGTTAATATCATTTGATAAAGGTTTATCTTGGAGTATTTTGCTGAGGTGTTCCTCAAATTTCCGTTCATCTCTTGGGCGTTTCCATGTCTTTGTTCGTTCTTTTTTAATCATTTTGTGTCGTTCGTAGCTAGTGTTTAGTACAATAGTGGCTCTTACCATTCGATGGTCGCTTAATTTTGCAAATCTATTTAGGACTGTCACATCCTTAAATATATGTCTTTTATCAGTTATAAAGTGGTCTATATCATTCTTTGTCCTTCCCTGGGCTCCTCCAGGTCCATCTGCGGTGGAGTTTCTTGTAGAAGGAGCTGTTCATTAGAAATAGGTTTTTCTCCAACAGAAAATTTAGAAGGGTGTTGCCACGATTATTTCGCCCTGGGCTGCCAGAATTACCAAGAGCCGTTTCTGATGGATCCTTTTTTTGTTCCTATTTTGGCATTAAAATCGCCCCATACAATGGTGAAATGTGTAGGATTATTTGAGAAAGCTGCACCTAAATCATCATAAAAAACTTCGACTTCCTCGTCTGTGTGCTTCGTTGTTGGGGCATAGACATGAATAACTTTCAAATCATACCTAGTGTTTATACTAAGGATGGCATATACTACTCTAGTGGAAACTGATTGAACCATTCTGAGATTCTCTACTAGCTTTTGTTTATGAAGAACCCTCCCACTGACTCATGTTGTTCTCCGTGGTAGTAAAATAAGTGACCGGATTTTAGGGTCTCAAGACCTTCACCTCGCCTTCTGACCTCACCAACTCCGTTTGTGTTATGCTTTCCAATTCGCTTTCCATTTCAGTAAAACTTTCGTCAGAAAGTAGAGTTCTAGTGTTTAAGGTTGCAATCTTGAGAACTGTTTGTTTCTTTGAACATACTCTTGTCAAATTTGTGTCCCCCTCAGAATCCTTGGGACAGACTGAAAAGTCAGTGTGAGGGTATCTACTCAACTGGGGTAGATTCCGTTTCGTTTTGAAATCTGACAGTTGTAGGGGTTCGTGGCCAAATATAACGCCACGCGAGCCACTGCGTGTTGGCAAGGTTTCATTTCAGCTGCCCAATCTGAGAACAGACGCTGTTTGCATCCGCCCACTCTGGGTCAGACGCTGCGTAGGAATCTTCTTAGCTTCGCCTTCATCACTTCGAGATCTTACCGGCATGTGTGACCCTACCAGTAGCTACGCTACCGCCGGCATCGCTCCCTGGATATTACCCAGTTACTATTGCTTAAATATGTAACAATTTATATGTAAAAAATTAGGGAATAAATATCCACTAAACTACGCTTAGCTTATTCCCTTGGCAGCTAGAATAGAAAAGAATTCTAAAATGTTTTCAAAATGCTAAACTAAAAGGAATTTACTGAATACAATAAATGTAAATATAGCCGCACCAAGCAAGGAGAGTTGAGCTCAAGTATACCGATATCGGGGCAAGAAGTTCAATAGTAAGGTTTAAATAGTTTTAATTAATTTTCTGCAGTGGGTTTGACAAGCATATACAATAAACTTAGCATAAATACCTAAAGGCCGTAATTTTATCGCATATTTTTGGGAATTAACGAGAATGAAAGCGATAAAAGGTTGGCAGGGCTTTAAAGGACTGCTTTTTACAAATATTTACACTAGATAAGGTTAGAAAACTAAATCTCAGTATCTCTTCAAGTAATATTTGAGAGTATCTTTCTCGGTAATTATCTTTAAAGTCGTCACCAGGAAAATTTAAGGTATTAGCACTATAGAGCAAGAACTAAATTATAGATACAGGTAGGGCTAACACTCAATAATTTAAATAGATCCTACCAGGACTCTCCGATACCTTCAGCCTTCCGTATCTTAAAAGCTACTGGACTAGACTCCAGTGTAGATGGACGAGCTAGGTGAACCTCTCAGCTGGGAAGATCAGTTTCTCGACAAAACTCTCGGCCTGGTCCCCTTCGGATAAGACGGCCAGCTCCTGCTCAAGAAAGGAATTTCCCAGAAAAAATAAACATCAGTCCCTCGGAAGGACCCTGGTGGAATGACAAACGATTTTTTTAGCCATGCTACTAAAATCACATGGGAGAAACCTACCTTTTAAAATAAAAGGGTTATCACGATGTTTCACAACAGCATAGCCGGTACTCTAACAAAAGATACATATTTCTACGCTTTGTAATTTTAACAAAAAAATGATACCTGGCAATCATCGACCAGCAGTTGAAAACTTAATTGCCATAAGGCACCTTCTGGGAGGTAAGTCTAAACGAGAAGAGAGCATTAATTTTAACTTCCTTCGATATATTTTCATGTGCATCTTCGGAAGGCGCTTGCAGTCGGAGTACTGAAATCCACTCGTAGTAATAAGGTTGCGACAATCGATGCCGCAATTTAGCATATACACAGAGAAAATCGAAGTAAAATATTGAGATACATTTACAACGTTACAAAGGATAGATGTTTACTATTATCGCTATGCTGCATTTTGTAGTTGAGATTGCAGTACTTTTAGATTCCAACCTATCAAGTTTAAAGCTTGACAGACTTATTTCCGTTCACCCTTTTATTATTAATTACTATACTTTACATGTTTTGACTGCAATACGTTCATTTATGAGCTTCTAAATATAATATTAGCTGCCAAAACCATGTCCCGATTAACATGAATTAACCTCTTTGTGCGTAGTAAAATTATGGAACACAATAATTTAGTTTGCATTAATATTTTAAAGCGAGGCACTTTGGGTTAATAATTAATACGGAACTGTTTAAATTGCAAATCCCAAAAATGTATGTTCCCTGGCAAATAATGATTTATTATTTGAACAGGCTTGAACTCAAAAATTGATTCGAGTTTGTTAATAATATGAATAGTCAGCTTTTATACGAGGACGATATGGTAAAGTTAATTCAATGGCAGTTAGTTTATTTGGTTTGCTCCTTAGAAAATCGATCGGACGGTAGCTGTAAAAGCTGGAGGTTGAACCATGTAGTGAGTAACTTCTGCACAATATCTCAAAAATGAATTTGAAATTCGGAAAAAAAACAGTCCGCAACTGCTGGAGTGCGTTTACTGGTCGATCTGTGTTGTCGATACTCTCGCTACCTTACTTCTCGCTTCCTTACTTCCGCTGTTCCTAGTCGCTAGGAAGATGAGTCCGATTGGATTTGTGGTATATATGCTTTTTTAAGGGAATTGATGGGCCTTCAATATCTGAAATTTTCGTTATTATTTTTAACCATCAGGTCTAATGACCGTCTGATTTTGTAGCAAAATTAATTGGCAAACAGACTACCAGGTGTAGTTTCTGAAATTATCGAAGGTATTGTCTGATACTGATAAAGATCTTTAACAACTAGTGCGCTTACCGTTCCTATAAAAAAAAGGTTTGTTACATGTTAGTCTGTCATTATTGAATAGAGAAAATTATTTATAATTTAATTAGGGACCTTCCGTGACTTGCCGTGATCTTCAGTGAGACGAACGTTCTTACGTGAGATAGAATTTCCACCCTATGGGGCTGAACCCCGTTAGCGGCCTTACTATGCCGACCTAGCGAGTTCCCAGTTTCATTTATCCGTACAGAGGCCTTTTGCAGGGTAATACGGCCACATTGTGGAGACGTAGCTTCGCATGAAACATCAGTGTCTGCAAACTTACTAGATACAAGTAGGTTCGACGTTTTTATTATTAATGACCTCTTATTATCATTATTTATCTTTTTGACTAATGAATTTGCTGTTAAAAGACTGTAGGTCGTTTGCTTTTCATATCGTATATATTATCGTTATATACCATTTTGATTAATGAATTTACTGTTAGACGACTGTAGGTCGTTTGCTTTCTATATCGTCTATATTATCGTTAGTTCTCATTTTTGTTTACTGATCTTACGGTTTTTGCTTATCGGACTTACCAATAAATAGCTGTAGTTTAGCTAATATCGTGTATCATATATATTTCTGTTTTTTTTTTCATAATTGCTGTGAAGATGAATGACTGATGAATGATTGATCTAGGGGAGTAATAATTCACTGCATCCTATAGAGATCTATTGTGTCCCCCTTCCATGTGCTCCGTTGATGTGATTCTCAATCAGAGCACCTCATCCAGCTTCATTGCTTTGATAAAAGTAATTAGTCTGTATAGTTCTATGGATGGAAGTTCCTCCTGCTCGGCAATCAAGCACCCGAAGCAGGCCATTTGCCTGTTCGCGACCGTCCCGCTCTCCGTGAGAAAGTGTTCCGGGGTTTCCTCCCCCTCCTCACAGAACCGGCAACTGTCCTCGATTTCAATATTTTTATTCCCTCCAAGTGCCTTCTGAACCGACAGTGGCCCGTAAGAAAGCCGATGAGGATGCGGAGATTTTTCTTACTCAGTGTTATAAGGTGTTTTGATCTTCCTGGGTGAGGGGGCCCTTGAAACATCGTTGATTGCCTTAACCCTGGAAGTCGTTCCCATAGACTGATCCATTTGGTTCGCTCTTCTTTCCTGAATTCTTCCTTGTGTAGGGACGCACACAAGGAAGAATTGCCACAGAAATGTTCCGGTCCTAAAAGCGGAGTTTGTGCTCCTGCTTTTGCAAATTGGTCTGCTTTTTCGTTGCCTTCTATCCCAGCGTATCTTGGTAATCCAATGAATGAATAATTTGTTATTCTTACCTGATTCATTCAACCTATTTAAGCATACCCATGACATTCTGGAGCTGATTGTTGATGTTAACTCACCCTTTCTAAGCCATCCTCATTCGCCCGCTCCCTCTCTTGTGATTCTAGTCATTGCTTGTCTAGCTACACCCTCTACAACAATGTGTAGAGGTGCGAGGCTCACAATTGCATCGATTGCTGTGGTTGGACAAGTTTTCATTGCGCCTGTTATGCTTATGCACACCAGGCGTTGTATTTGTTGAGAGCTGATTTTATGCTCTGCTCTTCCATCTCCTTGAATCAGACGATAAAACTTAGGTCTTACTATCATTGCGTACATCCATCGCAGGATTTCTGGTTTACATCTCCAGGTTTTTCCTGCAAGGCTTCAGCACGCCATGAGGACCTTCGTAGCCTTAGCTACAACTCCTTCAATGTGTTTATTCCATTTAACTTTACAATCCAGCGTTATGCCTAGATATTTGACTTCCGATGCCGGTGTAATATTCGTCCCGTGTATTCGGATAACTTCCATTCTAGAGAGTTCTCTCTTCCTAGAGAAGGATACCATGCTTGTTTTCGATGGGTCTATTTCTAGTCTCACAGTTTGGCATCATTCTTCCGTTGCTTTGAGTCCAGCTTGAATGAGTTCACATAGTCTACCCTTAAACTTTCCTCTTGTAGTGATGACAATATCATCGGCATACCCGACACACTGCAGGCCAAGGTCTGTCAGTATTTCCAGTAGTTTGTCCACCACTAGACTCCACATTAGTGGTGAGCATATTCCGCCCTGTGGCGTGCCTCGAGTCGTGCTCACTTCAATAGTCTGATCGCCTACTGAAGATTCTGCTGCCCTCGTGGCAAGCATCTCCGAGATATTGTGTAATTCACTACCCTTCTCGTTAGTGTCCTTTTTACAGCCATGTGAGATATATTATCGAAAGCTCCCGCGATTTCTGGGACGGGCGATTTCTTTTTCATTTAGAGCTTCTTGTATCATGCTGGTCAGTTGGCGCAGTGCGGTCTCTGTGGACCTGCCCGTTCTGTATGCATGCTGGTTTGCATTCAATAGCCGCTTTTTTAAAGTAGTGGATCTGATGTAATTGTCTACTGCCTTCTCCATCGTCTTAAGTAAGAATGACGTGAGATTGATTGGTCTGGAAGATTTGGGGTCTGTCCCATCCTTTTTTCCTATCTTCGGGATGAAGGTGACTTTCGCTCTTCTCCATGATCTTGGTATATATCCTATGGCCATTCTGCTTCTTGTGATACCTACAAGGTGTGGCAAAATTTCTCTTTTTCTCCTTTGAAAAAGGGCTGGAAAGATTGCATTCACCACTGGCGATTTGAGTAGTTCAAATGTATTCAATGCTCATTCGAGTCGCCCAGCAGTGCTGTGGAGATACCTATTTTCTTCATTATCATATCTGACATTATCTCGAGTAGATAATTGATTTATTTTTACTAAAATTGGCTGTAAGCCTCATGGCAGTAATTTGTTTCACATAGGTAACAGCTATTTGCAACTTTGATTTTTCGCCTTAGTATTGGTATCGAACTGAGCTCAGTTCATGTTCCTTGTAGGTACCTACCGGCTAGGTATATGTATACTTACTTTATAGAGTAATTGATTGATTTAATAGATCTCTATTAACTATTTATTGATATATTGATGTTATCGCTGCGATGGGATTAATTTAGATTTTTTTAATAAATATTGCTTATTTTTGGTACTTTAGTATGGGGATTGACTGACCATCCGCCACCGTGGTGGAGATGCGCAGTAGCAAAAATTGCCCACGTGGGCTAGGCCATGACAGGACAGACAGACAGGACAGACAAGATAGAGAAGACAGACAGGACAGTAAGGACAGACAGGACAGATAGGTCAGGCAGACAGGACAGGACAGACAGGACCGACAGGGTAAAAAATAGCGTAGCCCACGTGGGCGATTTTTGCTACTGCGCATCTCCACCACGGTGGTGGATGGTACTTTAACAATCTTAAATATATAGGACCTAGATTAAAACTTAGAAAATTAGTTTAATTTGATTTAATAATATGATAATCTAGACAGGATACAACTCTTCTCATTAGTTTATCGGCGATACCCTAATGTCAACTTAATTAATGGGTTTTAAAGTGTTTATGTAAGTTTTTCATATTTGAATAAATAGTTTAATAAAAATCCAGATGTTTTTTTTTTGGCAAGCTAATGTAAATTTTCATAATATTCTTGTCTAGGGTATATCTATAAATTTTACTGCTCTGATTGCAATGTGCAAAACTCATTGATTTATTCCTAGTTACAAATTTAGTAGCGCCTTCACCTAACTGACAAGACATAGACCCACACCTATAATTATAGTTTAAACCGCTCAGTAAAACTTGGTATATGGACCGCCTGTTAAGCAATTAACAAATAGTGTTACATAATTGGCACCCTACGCTTAATGCTGGTTGCAAGTCACGTAAAGTGAGTATAATCAGTAATTTTTAAAGCGAGGCTGCTATCAGTAATATATTGGTTTTTAAGCTGAATGTTCATTGCATATCCAAAATGTCTGCAATATTATTTGTATACACATCTGTGGATGATGATCGATTGTATTTTTCCTATGTTTATGTATTAACGTTGGTAGACAAATAAACGGCCTTCTCAATCAGCGATATTACGCTAAAACTCATGAAAAACCCGTTATTTTTATATTCCGCAGGTACAACTGTAGGAGATGACGACAAAATCGATAGAAATACTATGCCGCTTAGCTTAATATATTTAACGCGCTATCTCAAGGGACTAACAGAAAGTTGCCAATCCAGAAGATTGCAACCATATCGCATTGAAACGTTGTATAGGTCATAACAAGTCTCGTGTAAATTGTTGGTTCTGTTTGTCCTATCCCGAAGTTTGCGCCTTCTAAAGGGCCCGTGTCAGCAGGCCAAACGGAACAAGTGTAATTGACTCTGGAGAATTTCCCGGGGGAAGGCAGCTTTGGGCCCTTTTAAAGGGTTTCCGAGATGCCTGGTTTGAATACGAGTATCTCGTCAAGTAATTTGGACCTGGATGAGATATACAGGAAAAACAGTCCACCTTGAAAATCTGTGTAAAAATATTTTTTAGCCAAAAACGGTAAGACACGTCAAATTTGATATCAAGGTGAACATGTTATCAAATCAAATCAAATCAAATATGCTTTATTATTTAAATATTACATATGTCATTATCAAAGCGGTCTTTATATTTATACTTAACATAGTTAGAGAGAGAGAAAAAAACGCTCAATGGAAATATAAAACTTACGCATAATATAAGACATACATAAACACAAAATCAAACTTACTCATATTAAATAACGAAAAAAAATTAAAATAGATGTGAAGCATAAGTTAAATTTGATAAACATACAAAGAATACAAGTAAGATAAAAAAAATTTTACAATACAAAATGATCCCACTATATTTTCATGCCACCTTGAAATAGTCTGCAAAGTACTCATTTAGGGAGAAGTATGCCTTTTCAATGAGAACCTTCTTTACTCTTCTTTCAAATTCAGAAAGGCATGTACACCCTCTTGCGCTTTGAGGAAGGTGATTAAATATATGAATACCTTCGTAAAATATAGACTTCCTTGTCAAGATGGTTGGGGAAGTCTAAGTATTTTTTGATTCCTAGGATTATTCACTAAAAATCTGTCTCTACTTTTAAAGATAAGACAAGCAGTCTCATGAATATATAGGCAGGGATGAGCCATCATACTGCTTGCATTTTCCCAGAAAGGTATTCCGTAACGATGATGCGATTCATAGAGAGCAAAATACACCAATATCTGACCCAAGCTCCTGAACAGCCACCATGATTGTAAAACAGGCTGAAGATAGTTTATTAGCAACGGTCTTTATATGAGCATCGAACCTGAGATTATTATCTATGATAATGCCAAGGAATTTGCTCTCAGATGCACATACCATCGTAGAGTTACCCACTGATATATGCAATAAACTGCCTTTGAAGGATATGAGTTTTGGCTTTGTGGGATTTAAAGTCAAGTGATTGGAATCGTACCATAACTACACTCTCTCAAGATCCTGCAATATGGTTCTATGAAGTAATATAGGATCCTGACCATGCCAGACAATGGATGTATCATCTGCAAAGATGGTGAATTGACCACTAATTCGAAGCCCTGCAAGATCATTGATGTAAAGCAGAAATAAAATACGACCCAAGACTGAGCCCTGGGGAAGACCCCATCCAACGAATTGATAATCAGAGCATGTAGGCCCTATGGCGACGATCCGTAAGGAAAGAAGAAAGCCAGTACAAAGTCTGTCCTCTAAAGCCAAAACGTCCGAGCTTCTGAGGTCGAATATCAGAGCTGACGCAGTCACAAGCCTTTCGCAGGTCCCAAGAGACAACAGCAGACGCTCCATCCTCATTCATCTAAATGTATAATTACTGCAGTAGATGATACACAGCATCATTGGTACTGACTTTGTCCCGGAAACCAAAGTGAGGTTTGCTTAGAATCCGGTTTGATTAAACAAAGGAAAGCATACGTGTCTCTACCCTACCAGCTTTTCAATGACTTTTGATAAAGTGGATATTAGAGAGATTGGCCTGAAGTTGGATGGATTACCCTAGCTTCCCTCCTTATAGATGGGAATGACCTTAGCTGTAGTTAAGCAAGGTAAAAAAGCACCCAATTCCCACTGTCGGTTACTTGCTTGGGCTAGAATCAAGAGCGCATCGTCAGGCATATTGAAGAAAATCTTGTCAAAAAGTATATCTTCACCAGCGCATTCTTGTTTTTAATTGATTGCAGTGATTGTTTAACTTTGGTGAGTTCGGTTGGTAAGGAGAAAAAGGAATTCGGAATATTTTCCCCTGATAAGTAAACCATTGGATCTTCAGTCTGCTGAGAGCTCTTTTGCAGATTATTATTATTATTATTATTATTATTATTATTATTATTATTATTAT
>MU185730.1:665-42643 GCA_016904865.1 Pissodes strobi | reverse complement strand
TTATTATTATTATTATTATTATTATTATTATTATTATTATTATTATAGCTTCAGCCGTGGCGGATAAATCCGATGAGACGGCAGAGTCTTTCACAGTTTGCTGTATCACACAAAGCACATAATAGGATTCGATATTTCAAGGCTGATGAATAATGTACAAAAATGTCCACACTGCGCCAGGTGTCCATCTCTCTATCCAGAAAGTTGCATTAATTGTGTCACTACTAAGTCGGTTCCAGTGATACACCACCCTGTTGGTTAAGAAATTTCTTCGCAGCAGCTTATTACATCTTTCCTTGCTTAATTTTTTATTGTGTCTTCTTGTATTGGTATTATTTGTTGAAAGGAAAAAGTTAATGTTGCTTGCATAGTGTCCACTGAGTATTTTATAGGTTTCTATGAGATCGCCCCTTAGCCTCCTCTCTTTTAGTGTGGTAAGCTTTAATTGTTTTAGTCTATCCTCGTAATGGAGGTTTTTTAGTTCAAAGCGTCTCTGTACTTTTTCGAGCAGTTCAATGTCCTTCACATAATAGTGATTCCAAATGCAGTGAGCATACTCAAGTTTTGGTCTTACATATGTCTTGTAGAGCTTTAAGACCATTTCCTTGGATAGATCCTCGAACGACTTCTGTATGAGGTATATAAGGGTATTCGCTTTTTTTGTAATTTCTGTAATGTGTAATTTTAAATCAGATGTTATTGTTATTCCCAAATCTTTTTGTTTTGTGACTTTCATGACTGATGTGTTTTGTAGTAGGAAACCAAGTTTGGGATTATTTCGGCCAACATGCAAAATTGTACATTCTAAGTCATTCACTGGCATTTTCCAATTCAATGTCCATTCCTTGATAGTGCTCAAGTCCTCCTGGAGATCGGCATGCTGTAACAATGGATTGCAGTATAGGCTCGTGTCATCTGCAAATGAGGTGTAGGAAGTTAGCTTTTAAAACAGGTCACACAAGTATGCCAGGAAAAGGAGGGGTCCTGACACAGAACCCTGTGGCACTTCACTATCCACAGAATACCCATCGGACAGTATTCCACCCACCCTGACTTGGAAAGTACGTCTGGAGAGAAACTCCTCAAGTAGCTGCAGCAGCTTGCCTCTAACTCCAGAACTTGTACAGAAGATATTCAATTGGTATCTTATCAAAGGCTTTTTCAAAGTCAAGATAGATAATGTCCACTGGCTTGTTGTCATCATCGGCCTGCGTCCCTTCATTTAGTCTGGATACTAATTTTGTAAATGTGGATTTCTTTAGAAGGAAACCATGTTGTTGAGGCGGCACCACTTCAGCATCCAGAAAAAGCTTGTTAGTTCTTTTGGGATTATCTTTTCCATACATTTACACAGGGAGCTAGTCAGACTAATCAGTCTGTAGTTTTCAACCAATTACTTGTTTCCCTTCTTATAAATAGGTGTGACCACAGCTTTCTTCCATGGTTCTGGAAACTCTCCAGTATCAATGATTTTATTTAGAACAGTTGCTAGAGGGTCTTTAAGTAATTGTGAACATTTCTTGAGAAATACAGGTAAATGAGGTGTAGGAAGTTAGCTTTTAAAACATGTCACACAAGTATACCAGGAAAAGGAGGGGTCCTGACACAGAACCCTGTGGCACTCCACTATCCACAGAATACCCATCGGACAGTATTCCACCCACCCTGACTTGGAAAGTACGTCTGGAGAGACACTCCTCAGGTAGCTGCAGCAGCTTGCCTCTAATTCCAAAATGTTCCAGCTTGTACAGAAAATATTCAATTGGTATCTTATCAAAGGCTTTTTCAAAGTCAAGATAGATAATGTCCACTGGCTTGTTGTCATCATCGGCCTGCGTCCATTCATTTAGTCTGGATAATAATTTTGTAAATGTGGATTTCTTTAGAAGGAAACCATGTCGTTGAGGCGGCACCACTTCAGCATCCAGAAAAAAGCTTGTTAGTTCTTTTGCGATTATCTTTTCCATACATTTACAGGGAGCTAGTCAGACTAATCGGTCTGTAGTTTTCAACCAATTACTTGTTTCCCTTCTTATAAAAAGGTGTGACCACAGCTTTCTTCCATGGTTCTGGAAACTCTCCAGTATCAATGATTTCATTTAGAAGAGTTGCTAGGGGGTCTTTAAGTAATTGTGAGCATTTCTTGAGAAATACAGGTGGTATAAGATCAAGTCCGAAGCTGGCATGAAGCTTAAGTGAGTTTATTGCATTTTCAACTTTTCCGGGGGTAAAAATTATTGTGTTAATTTCTGTTACTGAATAAGATTCAACAGGAAGTGTAGGTCTAGTAGTAGTATCTAGTATCAGCTTGGCATAATCTAGTAACAACACCATGAAACTGCTGAGCAAAGCATTCCGCAACTTCCCGATCAGTCTGAAGTGGAACTTGGGTGTCTTTATCAATAATGTTGAAATTAGTATGTTTCCAATGTTTCCAGTTTATTTCGGGGTAATTAGATTGTCAGCAATGCTGCAGTAGAAATTGTTCAAATTATTGGGGGGACCTCAGCACTCTTCTAAGTGTTCGAGAAGGTAATTAGATGATTTAAATAGAATTCCTCTTTAGCTATTCTAATAAGACAACGATATAAGGAGCAGTATTTGTTGAATGAATGAAAAACTGAACAAACCGTGAACTTTCTGATTAGATGTAGTGATCGCAGATTTTTTGAGGAAGTTTTAAATCCTTCTGTGAACAAGGATTTTTTAGATTTCATTTTGGGATTAATTTTAGATTTGACACCTTACCATGAAAAGTCGATATTGGGTCATGAGAATCAACCATAGTGATTCAACATGAAGAGGCACACAACGTATGAATCTGAACGGCCTCATGATCAGATAAAGCAGCGTTTTCGATTGAACATTCAACAGCTTCCTCGCGAGAATAAGAACAGCTATAATCAATAGTGCTGGAGGAAGACTGTGCAATGCGTATTGGAGCGTTTTACATGCATGCATAAATTATATGACCGAAGTAAGTGGCATAAGCGCACAGTAAAGATGGAACTCCTATCACAATGATATACGATGCATTTTCCTTACTTTGTCGCCCTGCTCTTCAAATAGCAAGAGGGGTCGACCGAGTGATACTTTTGTTGAAAGGTATTTTCATTCTCTACATGACCCTGCTTTCGTTTTGCATGTTTATGAACACGTTCTCTAGAAATAAGGATAGACGTCGTTGGACAATTAAAATATTTCAAAATTATTTCATTTAAAAAAGTCTGCTTTCATTCTCCGTGACCCTCCTAGATTTTCTGCATTCTTTGCACTTTTAACACGAAAACTCTATTTACTCTATCAAAAGGTCCACCAGTTGAACAAAAATTTCAAAAAAACGTCTTGAAATTGAAAACCCGACATCTACAAAAAAATAATTCCAAAAACAGCCTTAATACGCAGTTTCGTAGCAAATCCAGCGAAAAACGATGAGAAAATTTAACAAAAAAGAACATCTACTCCAGCAATTTAATGATGAAATTTAATTTTTTTTACAAAACTGTGCATTTACGCTCCTTAAGATTTTGCAAAAGTGGTTATCTGCATACGCTTTAGTGCATTTTTTGATGCAATTCAGAAACCATATATAAATATTACATTCAGTTTGTGTATAATTACCTAATATTACATATTTACTCTTAGTTGAGGCAAGCACGTATGGAGGACAACGAAATAAAGTTATTGCCAAAAAATATGGCCAAAAATCTACAACGAAACACGGATTTAATTTGCTGGAATTAATTCGGAATTAATTGGAAAAATATTACTATAATATTATGTGCTATGGCAATATGTAATGATTTCGTTCCTAAGTATACCCCATTTTGATGATTTAATTAATATCTAAAGGACTCTCTCATTTCGAAAACTAGGTACAATATTAATTAATACACTAATCTGCGCACCTTCAAATGAATAAAATACTTCTAAATAAATGCGCAACGAAAAATTTCACTACCTAATATTAAGTGTTTTGAAATTTTCGTGCATTTCAATTCGCTTTCAATTTAGACTTTTCTAATTACCTCACTAATAAGCGAAGCAATTTAGACTGAACTTTATCTAAAAGCCTGGGCGAACTTACTTACATGACTTGCTATCCGGAGGCCTGTGCCTGCTGTACCGCTTCCGGCTATAATCTAGCATATTACATAACAAGTGTTGGAATGCACTAGTTTTCAAATAAGGAGGTTTTTAGCACTAGACGTTAGCCGATTGCGGAAATCCTCCCAGGTTGAAAATATACTTCTACACGACAATAAATGGACACAATTTTTCTTATAACCACCTATGAAAATAAGAAAAATTGCTCCTTAGATTCCTAAGAAAACGATTAATATCACCCGAATGTTAAAATCAACTTTGCAATACTAGTGTTGAAACGTTTTTCAACATGCGTGGTTATTAGTCAGGCTTTCTATCCGGTAGGTGGTGCCCTTGGTGGATTTTTTCTGACCTGTTGGGCTGGTTGTGGACAGTTGCCGCTCCTGGCGGATTGCTTCCTGTGTCTCATGGTAGTTTATGTTGTTTAGCGAACTGCTTGTTTACTCGAAGCCTGGCAGATGGTAGTCCTAGCGTATCATGATGCTTGCTGTCTTTTTCGGCTTTGCGCAGCCGTCTGTCGCGGTGGGTTCCTTGATCCTTGAAAGATGCGGCAACATGGCGGCGGCTTGTTTTTCTCTCTTCTTGGTGCATTACCATTAACTAAACAATACAACAAATTATAAGTATTGTGAATATTGCATATGGGGTGATAATTATATTGAGAAATGTGCCCTTTGCGGTCGACTTGTGCTACTGTGGCCTGCAGGTTTGCACCTGGAATATGACATAGGCGCCAGATATTGACAATATTATGCACTTAAGAATTTAAATGACTGTGAGCTGGCTCGATTTGACCTGGATTATACCCTAAGGTTGGTTATTTTTCAATTATTTATTGGTTATTTAACTCGTCCACTGCTAGTGAATTTTCTTCCGCATTATAATTTCATAAACTTCTTTATCTTCTAGGCATGTGTACTCGAGGGATGTTGAACTTCTATCAATGCTTAACTGAGTTCTTTGTATACTGGAATGATTCCTAACTGGTCCTGGATTGTGGTCCACGCAGCATGTTCTTCAGGGTAAAGTTATATGATATCTACAATTTATTACTGCGGGGAAACAGCTTTCAGATAAGATGCCATTCACCCTCTTTTCAATAAAAGACGTTTCAAAATAGCTGAAGATGCCCCAAATTTGATAGATGGATTAACTATGAATAGGGCCTTAAAATATGGTACCACTCGATCCACTCTTCCATCGAGAAATATTTCAAAATAGAGCCGTTATTTTGAAAATCGGATGAGATATATTTTGTTTGTAAAATAGTATTGAAACACTTTCGCGATGTCTCAGTTGGCAGGGAAAAAAGCAGGAGAAACTAAGTTTATAAAATTGAAAAGCGAGAATATGTAAGTAATAAATATCTATTGACAGGTTTGATGTAGAATATAAAATGAGTTTACGAGAAGTCCTTGTATATCAACTATCAACACTTTGAGCTTTTGAATATTTTAAATCAAACATGCAAATTATTAATACGTAATGAATATTTTGATTTTAAACCGGAAAATATTATTTACAATAGTAATCAGTTATTAATGGAAATTATTGGGCGTTATTCGACAAAAGCGATGTTAAATTAAGCTTTGCTTTTGCAATCAATTTTAAATTTTAATTTAATATAAATCTGAATTTATTGTCAACGGTGCAACTCGAGATAAAAACAGAAATGCTTCAAGAATATGTTGAATGTAATGTTGAAATAATTATAAATAGCTTGGTAGTTTATTTACTTTAAATATAAGGAAAGATGTGAATTAATATGAGCACGATGAGAAATCATAAGTCAATTACTGCCTAATTTATAGGATTGTGTAGTCCTAAATCATACTAGTTACTGCAGCAAAAAGAGATATATTCGTTAATAAAAAAAAACTGTGTATTCTTAAGACCACACGATATAAATGAAAACTTCAACATGACGAGATTAATAATATTAAAACTAAATAAAATTTTTAAAAGTTTTGGGCATAATTTCACTAAGTTCAGTTACCACAAAACTAGCCGAAACCGAGAGAAAAACATGTAATTAAACACGAGCAAAAACTTACAAACTGTGCTGCATACAAATCGGCCGAGCGGTCTTTAAGTCCGAAAATATATGAATTTACGTATTTAAAAATACGCCTAACAATATACATTGTATACCTAAATATACAACGAAATGTTAGGTACAAAAGTTTCACGCACTTAAAAGCACATAAATAGTGCCGATTTCAGAAAAATGCAAGAAAATAATACTAATTGCGGATTACTGCAGCCATTATACTAACCCAAACTAATCAGTTGTTTTCCTTGCGCTGTTGCCGGCTCTATAAGGAAGGTACAGTAGACGATAATTGGCGGGTGTTGAGACAAAGTGTACAGAACTAAATTATTCTTAATTCTGTAAACTTTCGTTAGAACCAGCGATACTGCCAGTTATTGAGATCGGCAAATTATTCGGCGAGTTAAATATGTATGTAAAAGCAAGGTGTCAGTCTATATTTTATAGGTATAGATACATGATATGAATAATGTACGTATATATGTACGTATCTATGTATTGAGATAAATGGTTAGTAATAATGCACGAAATTTAAAACGTACTTATTTACTTGTTACCATTTCGAGAATTTTTGCCACCAATAATTATACGGCTGTATCGAGAGTCCACTGTATTATTTCAGGAAAGTGCACGAACAGGGTAGTAGTAGTATTAGATAATTAAATAAATACATAACGAAATACCATATTATAGAAAGAGGAAAGAACACCTTATGGAAATATGTTTTTACACTATTGGAGAAATTGTAATGTAATGCATATACGTGCATCCTAATACTCGCTACTATCGTAGTAGTCTAGAAACGTTGCAACCGTGCCTCGATCCCGATTACCCGTCAACCCGCAAGCCCCCCTCATACATCTTCGCTCCAAATCGCAAAGGCTCACATGCATGACGTCACGAGCTAAAGTTTTGTGAGTACTTAGTCCTTTTGTAGAGGTGTTGGTATATGTCTTGTTAGTGTCAAAATTCAATATAGCAAAAGTTTTAAACTTAAGCCATCAAAGCTCTGATCTCAACGACAATCAGCTCCAGAACGGTATGGGAATTCCTAGATATGCTAAATGAACTAAGCAATAATAACAAATTATCCCTTCAATGGACACCAGGACACGCTAGGATAGAAGGCAATGAAAAAGCAGACCAATTGGCAAAAGTAGGAGCATAAACTCCGCTTTTAGGACCGGAAGCTATCTGTGGCAGAGGGACGAGCACCTACAAGGACGAATTCAGAAAAAAAGAGCGGACCAAATGAATCAGTCTATAAGAGCACATTCCAGGGTTAAGGCAATCAAAGATGTTTCTAGGGCCCCCTCACCCAGGAGGATCAAAACACTTTATAAGACCGAGTAAGAACATTCTCCGCATCCTCACCGGCTTTCTGCCTGGCAACTGCCAGTTAATAAAGCATTTGGAGAGAATAAAAATTGAAAACGAGGACAGTTCGGTTCTGTAAAGAGGGGGAGGAAACCCCAGAACACCTTCTCATGGAGTGCGAGGTGGTCGCGAACAGCCGAATAGCATCGTCGACCAGGAGGAACTTTCATCCATAGAACCATCCAGACTACTTGCTTTTATCAAAGCACTGAAGCTGGACGAGGTACTCTGATTGAGAATCACATCAACGGAAGCACCATGGAAGAGGGACACAATAGATTTTAGGTTGCAGTGTATTAACACCCCCCCCTATATCATTCATCCATTCATCACCTTTTACACATCGGATGTTGTTATTTTGGATTGTTGCTTCTGATGATTTTTATTGGTGATATTTGTTTGATGATACTTCTTTTCATGTGGGGGTCCATCGGCTTAAAGTTGAGTAGTGCGATCTTTTATCGACTCGTTATCAGTAGCGCAGCTATTCATAGGAATCCACACCATTGAGTTTGCATGGTATGAATAACTATCAGCTCCTGTTCAATTTTTTTCACTTTTTCTTCGAAATATTTCACTTTTCCTTTCGGTAGATCGCTATTTTCATGTAATGTAATAATCTGTTTTGGTCCTCTAGTCTTCAATAGTTTTTATAAGCAAGCTTTCTTTATCCAGCAAAAGTCATTTACTGAGGAGGTAGGTTGTTTCGCCATCATCATCATTTTCAGCGTGTCTCGGTTCATCTTTGGACATACGCCTCTCCAAATTGCCTCCATCCGGTTCTGTTAGCTGTTCTACTCATCCATTGCACTCCCGCTATTTTCTGGATATCATCTTTCCACCAAGTCTTTGGTCTTCCTGGGTTTCTTCTGCATCCTCTTGGTCGCCAATCGGTCACTTTTCTTGCCCATCTATTGTCCTCCGTTCTCATGAGATGTCATGCCCATTTCCATTTTAGTCTTGCTACGTGTTCAGCAATGTCAATTACCTTTGTTTTCTGGCGGATCCATTGGATGGTTTTTCTATCTCGTAGTCGTATTCCCAGCATATTTCGTTCCATCCTTCTTTGTACAATTCTTAGTGTTTAATTTGCCATTTAGTATCCACGTTTCTGCAGCATAGGTTAAAGTTGATAGCACACATTGGTTGAAGACCTGGGTTTTGAGATGTTGTGGAAATTCGATCTTAAATACGTTATTGAGTCTTGCATATGCTGCCCATCCAAGTCGTATCCTTCTGTTGATTTCTTCCAGCTGTATGTTATTATCGAAGAATATTTCCTGTCCAAGATATATGTATTCATCGACGATCTGCACCACACTGTTGTCACCCAAATCGACCATCGTAACGTCGGCTGAGTTTGACAATATTTTTGTTTTACTCACATTGATCTGGAGACCGTAATTTTTTGCGGCATTGTTGAGGGCTGCAAGCATAGTTTGGAGGTCTTCCATTTTTGTCTGCGAAGAGTACGATGTCATCTACAAAGCGTAGATTACTCAAGTAATCACCGTTGATGTTAATGCCAGCATTTTCCCAATCGAGCGTTTTGAATATATCCTCTAGCTAGAGCCGTAGTAAATAGTTTCGGGAAGATTGTATCGCCTTGTCTCACACCCCGGTTTACGGGTATGGGATCATAAACCTGAACTGTCATGGTGGCGTTATCATAGAGAGGATTTTTTACAAACCTACAAAGAAAAACGATTCTTTGTGAATGTATTCGCGGAAACACATGCAAGCTGTTAAAGCAAAATATTTCGTAAGAAGTGCATCCAAAGTACGGGCACATATTACAATAAGTAATATTTGACGTTTCGCATGACCCTCCGCTCACTACCGCTCGCAACGGGGGCTCAGGAAAAGAAAACTAACCAGGTGCTAACCCAAACTAACCCAAGACATACTCAAAATCAAGAAAAAAACTGCTAACCTTAAAAAAATTAAAAAACAACGGGGTTTGAACCCGGGCCGTCGATAGCCGCCGATTTGAGACCTAACCATCTAAACCTCTCGACCACGGGGGCTCTTGCTGCAAATTGATTTCATCGCGAAAACATCGAATGCAATCGCTCGAGTCAACGACACCTACACTAGATGGCGTTGTAGTACGCTTTTACCTTGATGGCAGCCAAAATCATAACTGTTGCGAGACGCTCATTCATAGAGGGCTTTGTATGTATTTCTTGTCAATACGGCATCGTTTTAGAGCATTTAAGAAGGCCCATTTTTCGAAGTCAATGATATATATGTTGATTGTATTCTTGGAATTTTTCAATCACTTGTGGCAATGCATGCAAGTGGGCAACCGTACTGTCATCATCATCAATCAGCCCATATTCGTCCACTGCTGAACATAAGCCTCCCTTGATTGCTTCCACATTCTCCTATTTTGTGCCTCCTGTATCCAATTTGGGTGGATACGTTTAATATCATCGGACCATTTAGTTTGTGGTCATCCCCTGCTCCTGTATGCGTCCTATCTAGTCCTCCACTCTATGACCCTCTTAGTCCATCTGTTGTCGCGCATTCTCGTAATCTGTCCCGCCCAATTCCACTTTAGCATTGCTATTCTTTCTACTGCGTCAATCACGCTGGTTCTTCTTCGTAGCTCAGTGTTTGTGATGTGATCTCTGATACTCTGAGGGTCAGTCCCAGCATTGACCTTTCCATTGCACGCTGTACCACTTTGATTTTCTGTACAGCCCTTTTTGTTAATGTCAAAGTCTCAGCACCATAAGTTAAGACAGGCAGAACACATTGGTTGAAAACCTTTCTCTTCAGACAAATTGATAAATCTGACTGTAATATGTGCCTTAAGTTCCCAAATGGGACCCAAATTTAATTCTAGTCGCCTAAGCAATTCGCGGATTTTGATTATCTCTGTTTATATGGATTTCGTGGCCAAGATACTTGGATGAGGTAGTTTCTTCTACTTGGATGCCATCTACGTGTACTCCTTCACCGAGTACAAGGTTAGTCTTTAGTTGGGTTTTTGTCACATTAATTTTTAGTTCGACCTTATGGGAAGCAGAGTTTATATGTTGTAGCATGTTCATAGCATGGCGAGGACTATGTCATCTGCAAATCTTAAATGTGTTAGGTTTTCACCGTTTATGTTTAACCCTAGATTTTCCAAATTTACAGATTTAAACATATATTCAAGCAGGTTCGTAAACAGTTTCGGCGAACTCCTCTATTTATTTTGAATTTATTTGTTGTCTCCTGCAATTTTGCGTTAGCTGGATATTTTTAACTGTGCTGTACCCCCTGCGAAAACCAGCTTGTTCCACAGGCTGAAAAGCATCTAGATTACTAGCGATGTATGGATGAAAAACTTCCTTGCATTTTTACATTTTACTTGATGTAAATATGTTCTATATTGTTGTGGAGGATTCATTTTTACCTTGGAATTGATTGATTTGCTCCACAAATGATTAAACTTGGCTTGAATTGTTATACAGCCTCTTCGGCCCAGGCTCCAGGATGTAAACTGCACAAGTGCAAGTTTAGTGACCCTAATGAAATGTGTACCTATATATCGTCGATTCGATAGCAAGTCGGCTATCGTTTTCAAGAAAGGCAAAAAACTAAAAATGAAAATGGTTAGCAAATACAATAAAACAGTAAAAAGCTCTTGCAGATTGTCAGGCTTTAAACTGACTTTGACAAGATGACAATTATAATGCTATATTTAATTACTGGTTAACTAGTATTTAGTGTAATAATGAGGTGTTATTTGGTAAATTAATTTGTTTTTGAAGTTTTATATATCTATAATTTGGTGTTATTTGCTTAGGAAGAATTTAATGATTTTTGTTGAAAGGATTAGTTAATTTTTAAGTGTCCCTTATCAACTTCAGTTTTTAGCAAAGGTAACCATGTGCTATTAAAACTTACAGAAGTTGAAGCAACACATTCATCTTTATTTAATAAAATTAAAGCACTTTCTTTAATTTTACGTTTTTTAGATGAAGGCTCCTTTGCCAAAATACTAGAAGCGTTCCATTGTATTCTGTGATTGTTATCAAATGCATGTTGACAAATGTGTGATTTGTGTAATTGTGCATTTCTAATATAAGTTTGGTGTTCTTTTATACGTTTTGATAATGGTCTACAGGTCTCACCTATATAAAATTTATTACATTCACATGGTATTTTATAGATAACATTTTTAGTAGTTTCATTTTCATTAAGTGGTTTTGTTTTTGTTAGTTTAGATCTAAGGGTGTTTTCTGTTTTGAAAATTGTACGAATGTTAAATTTATTACCTATTCGTTTTATTTTGTCTGATAAACCAGGAATATAAGGAATAAAGAGGTTCGTAATAGGTCTATTTTGATTTTGTCTGATATTTGGTTGTTCAAATTCTATAAAGCATTTTTGAATGAAATCAATAGGATAGTTATTATTAATCAAAACATTGCTCAAAAATTCTTTTTCTGTGTTGACATTTTGATTATTACAAATTATTTTCATTCGATCATATAGACTTTTTACGACCCCCTTTTTTACCATTATTGGGTGATTTGAATTAAAATTTAAATATCTGTTTGTATGTGTTCGTTTTCTGTATATTTTTGTTTCGAAACTATTCTTTTTTTATAAGAATGTCAAGAAATAAAAGTTATTCATTAATTTCTTTTTCTATAGTGAATTTGATTGTGGGTTCTTTGGTGTTAATATGATTTAGAAAGTCGTTAAGAAAATGTTCGTTATATTGAAACGGCCCAGACCTACCCTACAAGCAAATTCACTGCTTAATCAAGTTAATTTTATTTAATAAACGCAGGCAAAATTAATCAAATATAAAAAGAATAAGCCGGTAGAATTCCCATACGAAGCGCCGAATAAAAGAAACGTTCGAAAGACGTCACAGTAATCGAGTGACGGGGGGGCGCGAACCCCTATAAAAAGGCAAATACGCGACTGAATCGGGACACTTATTAGTTAGCAGTTTTAAGGTACCTGTGAGTGCTGTGGGCTCCCTTTGCGAGAAATTGGATATACCTTGGCGACGTCTTCGACGGCCGCGAATGTTGTATATCTAATTACATTGATATTATTGGCTTAACAACGGGGGGCTTAGTCAACTGTATGAATAAGGAAATTTTGCAAAGGGATTTTGGGGCATTCATAGGTATTAATTGAGTTAGGTTACCCTCTGGCGACGTTTCAAGGGCCACGAATTGAGTAATCTAAATTATTGGCAGGCCAAAGGGTTATAATTACATGAAGCTAGGTTATCCTCTGGCAACGTTTCGACGGCCGCGAATTGGGTAATCTGGGTTCTTGGCAACAGAGCGACGTCTTTGAGCGGCCGCGAAACTGTTGACAATTATTCGATTGTAACCCTTTCATTGCTTTTTAACTAAAACAGAGCTTTATCCACAATACCGAAACAGAATTTTTGCACTCGACGCGCGTTTCAATAACCATGTTAGCATCATCAGAAGATGATTAAGACTACAGTCTTAGGTTAGCGAAACGCGCGTCGAGTGCAAAAATTCTGTTTCGGTATTGCGGATAAAGCTCTGTTTTAGTGCATGTTGCCGAAGGTTCCAAACCCCAACATAATTGCTTTTTAAGTAAAAGAAAGTTAAAGTAAAAGTTAAATTATCTAGCAAAATGCCGAAAGTCACGCGAAAACGTACTAAGACAGTAGAGTCAAAGCAAACCGATCCTGAATTAGTCCAAGTGAACTGTGTAAAATTACAGGTGAGAAGTTATTTCATTAGAACATAGGTCACATCTTTCGTTAATGTATTACACCTATTCAGTTATCTGACTCTATAAATCGGGTTTGGTAAAGCAAAATAGATATATAACTAATATAAATTTACCAACACAAGTCACTTGTTTCACGAGACGAACATGATAATTATGTCCTCTTTCTTTGGGAATTAAAAGATTATAAGCTTATGTGCAATTAACTAAGGTTAAATCACTTTAATAAATAAAATCAAATGACCAATTCACTACATATATCATGAGTTGATTCAAGATAATCATAAAAAAGAGAAATATTCGTTGCCGATGGCATAAATGTGGTACAGATTTAGGAAACGGTATTCAGGTCAAATTAGACAAGAGTATCGGGTTGTAACGCTCAGTTCCCAAACAAATACAAACCTAATTTACACAAATATACAAGTTTACAATAATCTCCAACTTCACAAAAATCTCCAAGTTCACAATCGGTGGTACAGCCTTTAGTGCAGGAACAATGGCGGCCCCCAGCTTTTAGACAGTGGAGAAGGGTCGTGGTGAGTTATAATGCCTGAGCGCCACGCGGTTAACTTATCGCCATGCCCTGATGCTGGATCTTCAGTGAGATTCGACCAATAACCACGAATTGCTCTCCTCCCCGCTGTAACCTATTGAAAAACTTGGAAGGGGAAACAAAAAGAAATATCACCCCAATTAAACAAAAATAACAAGTGTATATTCCGTATTGGTGACTATACTTTTGAATTAAATAAGAAAAATAATTGCTACAAGAATAATTTCTTGTATATGTAGTTATGACAATTAATATATAAATGTTTGCTAAAGATGGAACATTAAAAGTAACGGTTTAATGTTAAATAGTACTTTATGTTATAACTACGGCGCCCTATAAATACGAATACGTAATCACGTGTCGTTTACATGCCCTTGATTGGTGCTAAAACCTATACGGTACAAAAATATGATAACTTCTTCTACTTCGACACTCTAAATAACTCTAATCAAAAAGCAAGAAGTTAACGTGCTATTTCAAATGTACTAGATTCATGTAAGTAAAATATTCACCTATTAAATAGTAACCGTACCAGAGGTAAATCTATATGATTACGCGTCGATACGCTATGCTTATATGCGAACAGTTTCAAAAATATTTATATTATACGACGCTGAAAATAAGTAAAACACGCGATCAAGACTACGCTGAAATGAATTAATAACACGCCAAAACTATCCGGATTAGCTGGATAATCCAGTATACCTATGCTAACTATGGAGAATAATTCGTTACTCCCAAATAACTTGAAGGTAACTATATTTTAAATCAAGTCATACCATCAATACTTTCATTAAGCAAATTCATCCGAAAATTTAATTTAATTCGCCCTAAATCACCAATCAAATAAAACACAATAATAAAACGAAATAAAATAAAAGTCCCAAAATACACTATATAATATCCTAAATTAAGACTTATCTGATACGTTATCAAGCCAACAGTGAGTTCATCCAGGATCCAGGTGTTCGTCGAATCACTGCAGCGTCAAGGTCGAGGAGACACACTCCGGATGCGTTGAGGCTTGAATCAGACAGCGAGACACGCAGTCAATTGATGGTTACTCCGAAACCACGTGTTGTCAGAGGAGTCTCAGTATGCAGTCTCGAAACCCAGGTAGGAAACCGGAACGTAAGAGGACAATGGAAGGCCCATAAAAACCAATAATCCAAAAATAAAATTCCAAAAATCCGGAAAAAAAGAAAACAGGAACAGGAACAGAAAAATCCAAGAATTGAAACCCCTGAAACAAATAGGGCAAATTAGCACGGTGATCAAGCCAAAATATGAAGGAAACAGGTACGGAACCTCAACAAATAACAGATCAAAACAATATCTGTATCAAATTTACTCGAACAACATACCTTTAGATGTTAAACGGGGTTCAAGTGTGTGGCAGCTCTCGAAAATCAACTCCCCAAACGTGGGCGCAGGTGGTCGAATCTACAAATCTTCCTTCATCTACAATCATCCATCAGACGAGAAACCATCGACGACCACAATCCTGCTCAAGGGCTTCGTTGAATAATCCCCTAACTAGGGCACTGTATATTTCACACTAAATATCAGTATCTCAACGAAAATTCCCAATTTGGAGAGCTCGGCACTGAAACCTACTGGTTCCTTCAAGATCACATAAAGACTAAATTGGCTTGCTCCGAAAATGACGAGGCTAGCAGAATTAACATCGCGCCGGCTCAACAGACTATGTTGCCAGAAGCGTCCCTATTTGTGACAAAGTACTAGAAAGTTATGATGTCATACTACCGGATTCGCCAAAACAAGCGCAAAAGCGACTCATTATCGAAATGATTTAAATCAGTTAGAATCTACTTTTATATGCTTGGTGGGAATATATAACCCACGCGTTATGCGGCAGTCTAAAATTACAATCAACATGCGCCACTAATAGCATTATGCCAAATAAGGCATTAACTTGGCAACCGTGTCGACCGTGAAGGCCACGCGCTTGTCCAGAAAGCTGTCACTTATACCGCCAAAATTATCCTCCACAGACTATGTGAAACATAGACCAATTTCGTTCGCGTCGGTAGAATCTACTCCGAGCTGAAATATTATCGAACTTTAATAATGGAGAGTCCGTGTAACACTGCGTCAATATGCAAGCCTAGAGGGCTAAATATTGATATAATCAGCAAATTCAAGTGTATGATATCTAAATCCTACAATAAATGCAACGCGAATTAGAGTGGTTCTCGAGTCGATATCGACGGAGGGATCCGATGCGCTTTCCACCGGTCGTCTAGTCTATGGTTTAAAACCGGAGTGACATGACATACTTCTAACAAACGTCAATGTTTCAGGGTTTCGGTCAGGCCACTTAGGCCATGTAAATAAAAAAAAGTGGGCAAACACTCCGTAGGTATAAAATATGTAGGAATGATTCCAAGAATGAATTATGGACGCAATGTAGGGTTTGACAGAAAGTAATGTGAAGTATATATTTAAAGGGTTTGAATCAAACATGGAGGTCATAAAGACAACTTAGGTATAGGTTTGGCTGGTTTGCTGAAATTGGTTATTAATATTGACACACATAATTAAAAATAAATTACTTATTGAATGGGTTATGAAGCTTGCAAACATTCAAAATCTACCACTGGACAAGGTCCCGCGGCTGGCGTACCGCCCCTGCGTTAAAAAAAGTATCTCTTCCCCGCGTGAAAAAAAGTAAAATTCTGTCTGGTGTGCTACCACCCGCGGCTGGAGAATCTCCCCCGCGTGAAAAAAATTATAAAAACTAAAGATCTTTGATGTACTGCAAGTTAATAGTATACAAGGTTAGCGTTTCTGGTGAAAGGGATTGACTTACGTGCAATTAGGTATATAGTGTCTGTTGGTTGGTCGTTGGCGGTTTGATAGAGGCGGACGAATGAGGTGAAATGGATGTAATGTAAATATGAAGTATACCTTTTCGCCGTGATCCATTACTTGCCACCTATTTTTGATAGCGGTTTCATGCAAATTGGTCACCATGGTTTGATCAAACATAATGTTTATAAATTAAGTTGGATATATTCTTTATACCATTGAACGAATTGATTATCTCATAAACTTGTGTATGATTTTATTTGTTACAATTTTACTGTCCAATTTATTGTTTGTTAAACTGCTTAAGGATTTCGTTACTTGAATTGCCTTGTGATTTAATTTCCATTTGTACGACTTTAATTTACCAAATTGATAACTTGTGTATGATTTTATTTGTTGTAATTATTTTCCTGTACAATTTATTGATTAACAAATTCCGAAGAGATTTTATTTGTTAAAATTGTGTTATGATTTATATTTCAATTGTACGACTTTTACTTACTAAATTTCTAAGCTGCCTATGGTTTGAAATTGATAGTGCGCTGGGTTGTTCAATGTATAAATTTCTAATTATTATTAAAATAAATTGTTTGTCGAAAATTGGCTTTTATTGCTGTTAATAGCTTGTCAGACAAGAGGTACGCTACTCGAAGATTCGATAAACAAACTTAAACTTATTCAAACTATAAAAGAACCTGCTACGCGCACAGCTAAAATGCAGGGTCCTCAACAATAAATTATTTCAAAGAAATAATAGTTCACGTGACGATCACAGCCAATACTATACTCTGGCGTGTAAACACACGACCTGGGTATGGGTAGTTTCAATATGGATAAATTGAAAAAATGTCATCTATAATTTGGTGGATTAAAGGTTTATATTGATAATTTTCAACAAAATTTAATTCAAAATTTTCCATAAAAACATTACTTAATAAAGGTGATAAAGGCGAACCCATAGCCATACCATTGTTTTGTTGATAGTAATGGGTATTGTATTGAAAATAAGTAGTTTTTACGCAAAAAGTAAGTAATTCGAGTATTGTGTCAATATTAAGTTTTGTACGTTCACCAAGGTTAGTATCATTTGTTAATTTATTTCTTACAATATTTAAAGTTTTATCAACAGGTACGTTGGTAAATAGACTAAAAACATCAAAACTTACCAGAATATCGTTAGGATTTAAATTGATTTGTGAAAGTTTCTCTAAAAAACGTTGTGAATTTCTTATATATGATTTAGTATTGTTAGCAAGTGGATTAAGAATGTTGCGTAGATATTTAGCAATAGGGTGTGTTGGCAAATTTATACAGCTGACTATTGGACGTAGAGGAATATGTAGTTTATGTATTTTTGGTACTCCATAAAAATGAGGTGTTTTACTATTGTGTGGTGTCAGTTTGAATCTTTCTATGTCATTGAATTGATTTTTGTGTTTTTTTAACATATTCTATATCTGTCTCTCAATACGTTCTGTTGGATCATTATTTAGTATCGAGTAATTACCGTCATTTAAAAGAGACATTATCTTTTCATCGTAAGTAATACAATTCATTATTACGGTTGAATTACCTTTATCTGCTGGTAGAATTTTAATAGTGTTATCTCTTTTTAATGATTGTAATGCTCTTTGTTCTGTGTATGTTATGTTTTGTTTAATTTTAAATGGTTTTTCTAGTGTTATTTTAGTTCTAATTCTAAATTCGTCTTTATGTTCTTCTGGCAAGTTTTGTGTTGTTTATTCAATTGCTGAAATGATATCAAACTTAGGAACGATTTTAGGTGTAACTGAGTAATTTAAACCTTTAGAAAGAACAAGTTTATCAACATCGGATAATACTCTATCAGACAAATTGATTACAGTTTTTTCAATAAAGTCGTTATTTTTGACAATAGAAATTTCTTTGTTTAATTTTTCTTGAACGAGATTATTAAATTTATTTATATGAATACGTTTTTGTTTATCAAAATTTATTAAATAACTATTATGAACACAGTTACAAATATGATTGAAATCTATAGGTAACATTTGGTTTTGCAAGTTTAGTTTTAAATTATTAATTTCTATTTGAATTTTATATTTATTAAATCTATGAAACTGTAATCTTTCTCGTAACAGAGCATTACTTGCTCTTTCTAAAATACCATGTGAATGTAATAAATTTTATATAGGTGAGACTTGTAGACCATTATCAAAACGTATAAAAGAACACCAAACTTATATTAGAAATGCACAATTACACAAATCACACATTTGTCAACATGCATTTGATAACAATTACAGAATACAATGGAACGCTTCTAGTATTTTGGCAAAGGAGCCTTCATCTAAAAAACGTAAAATTAAAGAAAGTGCTTTAATTTTATTAAATAAAGATGAATGTGTTGCTTCAACTTATGTAAGTTTTAATAGCACATGGTTACCTTTGCTAAAAACTGAAGTTGATAAGGGACACTTAAGAATTAACTAATCCTTTCAACAAAAATCATTAAATTCTTCCTAAGCTAATAACACCAAATTATAGATATATAAAACTGCAAAAACAAATTAATTTACCAAATAACACCTCATTATTACACTAAATACTAGTTAACCAGTAATTAAATATGGCATTATAATTGTCATCTTGTCAAAGTCAGTTCAAAGCCTGACAATCTGCAAGAGCTTTTTACTGTTTTATTGTATTTGCTAACAATTTTCATTTTTAGTTTTTTGCCTTTCTTGAAAACGATAGCCGACTTGCTATCGAATCGACGATATATAGGTACACATTTCATTAGGGTCACTAAACTTGCACTTGTGCAGTTTACATCCTGGAGCCTGGGCCGAAGAGGCTCTATAACAATTCAAGCCAAGTTTAATCATTTGTGGAGCCAAAGGCAATCAATTCCAAGGTAATAGTATATTATTTTATATGGAGGAAAAGTGATACTTTTCATGGCGCGCTCGTGTTTAACAGCCGAACGGAGTGAGGCTGGTAATAGAGAGCAAGCCATGAAAAGTAACTTTTCCTCCAAATAAAATATGCTGTTTTTTTCTTCAAATGTCGACAAATTAATGCAAAAACATCTCTTTTTAATAGTAATAATATCTAATTATTATTAAAGATAAATGGGTTCGCAAGGCGGCTTAGACCACGGTCGTAGGTGGCCTTGCCTAGAACGGTGTCTGTGAAATGTAACATCAAGCTGTCAGTGGACACTGTCAACAATAATTATTTTTTAAGAATGCGTCTCCGATTGCGTTTTAATTCCGTATTGATAAGCAGTTGTTGAGTAAGTTCGATTAAATAATAACCAATTTGTTCCTAAATTAGTGATTTTTAGAAATGCAGTCACAAATTGAGTGATAAATACAAATTGTAGTTTAATAAATCTTGAGTTGTTGACGCTTATTTTGTTGTCTGTTTGTATTGTATCTATGTTGCTATGACAACACTTTTACCTCCGCCGGCGGAAAAGTGAAAAGTAAAGCTCCGGCGGAGGAAAAACGAAACTTCACGGCCGCCTACAGAGTCGAGTAATGACGGATTTACTGCCGTTTGAAGAAAAAAATATTTTACTTGATGTAACACCACTTTTGCAATAAAAACAATAAGAAGCACTTTGTGCATTTTCTTGGGAGCGAACGGACGATACGTTCTTACATGTGCATTGTGCAACCTTTCACTTCAGAAAATTAATTAAGAATCGATAAGATATTTGCATTACTTAGTACGATTATGCAACTTTCCCTTTCAAATAAAGCAGGACGATATCGAAAAACGTCTGATTGATAATTAATTTTCAATCCGGGTTTTCCTATCGGGAAAGGGGGTTATCGGGTCTCAATATCCCCAATAAATAATTAATCACAAGGTCTAAAACCCATTTTCGCAAGAAACAATCAGTTATAAACCGCGCCATTTTCGAGAACTATTGTTTCGCCGAACGGTTCATAAATTTCATGGCTTATCTTTATTAATGCTGGATCCTCCGACGTTCCGTTTTGCAGATATTGCGTTCCGAAGACTGTTTAACTGATAAGAGCTTTCGCGTAGTTTCTCAGTTCTTTGCTTACTATACAGTTGCTTCGTTAGTCACACGAAACGGCTCAAATATATTAAAAATTACGATTGTTTCTTATACTGAAAATAACTAATCTCTTACAAAAAGAGGAAATATCTGGCCAGTAACTGAATTTCGAACTGTTCTTTATCAAGTTTAGATGCATTTCATATTCCCCGGAACGCACTTTATTTTGCCAAATAAACTTCGCTATACGTTCTTTCATTTCACTGGGGTTGACGTAATGGCGATTGCAACCAATCTCAGAGGTTAATATACCTTTCCGAATTTTCATTCCCCAGAAAGTCTATCTAGGCAGTAAAAGCGTTTTCTTTTTGTCCAAAAATGAGGCGTTTTAAGCGGGCCACGATCCCACATCTGCGATATTACTGCCATCAAAAATTCATAGGCTTCGTATTATTTCTTGTTCCGGAGTCGGAGTTTCTGGAAATGAATCCATAAAAAATATGTGGCTTTGACGAGACACGAAGATTGTTTTGATTTCACTTGCCTTTATTTTGTATCTAAACTTAATTTACGTTATCTTATTGTCCAGTGTGCTTACCCTCAATGTGGAATACTAAACAACGGCATAGTCTTAGAAATGTCACACCATTTTTTCTATTTGAATAATTTGTCGTTCACCATTCTGTTAAGAATAAATCAGGTATTTTTCGTTATAAAATGTGTTGAAAAATTGATTAAATTCCAAAATAAAGGCGCAAATATTGGTCACATTACATCTAGTTGTAATGATTTTTGTTTCGGCAATATCCTTTATATCAGTGTCCTACGGAAAGGGAGAAAGAAGTCACCCATGCCTACCTTAAATAAAAGTAAAATTTAGTATTAAGCGGGTTTCAGGAGCTTGAACTCTAATTTTGTATCGAGCATATGCTTGTCAATAACATTAAGCTAGTCTGGTATTTTTGCTCGTATGTTTTCTTAATTTTATAAAGTGCATAACTTCCTTGTGGGCGTAATAGATTCTAATTCCAAGGCTCCTATATCTACTTGTTGACCAAACTCCTAGGCGGCAGGTCATTGCTTTCCTTGTTTGTATTAGTTTGGGAACATTTTTAGCGCTCATTGGGTGATTTAAATTTCTCCTCTTGTTGTAAACGCTACCAAACCCGGTAATATAGTTTCTTCCCTTTAACTGGTAGGTTTATGTGGTTTATATTCTCTCTGCCTTACATTATAACTTCAGATTGCTGCCATCAATGAGGATATGAACGCCAATGTGGAATGGGGTGAGGAAAATAATGTCCAGTTTAACGCAGGAAAGACTCAAGCAGCTGTCTTCTCAAAAAAAGCACACACCGCAGAACCTGACTTATCAAACAGAACAAACACTTACTCTGGCCTCATCCATAAGCTTGCTGAGCATCAACGTAATCACCTCATCAAAATCGCCAACAGCACCACAAAAGCTTGGAGCACTCTATAGATCAAAAAAGTTGTATACACCTCATCAGCTCTTACTGCTCTATGAGGTCCAAATAAGACCATCTCTGGAATACTGTTCCCATGTGTGGAGCTCGGCACCCAATCACTTGTTCAAGATATTCGACTCCATACAGAGGAAAGCAGTCCGTCTTGTGGATGACCCAGAGTTGACTAATTACCTTGATAGCCTTGAACATCGAAGAAAAGTGGACTTATCTCTTTACTATCGATACTACTACGGAAGGTGTTCAAACGAGGTGGCACTTATGAATCCACCCAGAGTTGTGCCAAACAAAAACACCCGTTAGACACGGGTTGCTCATCAACATACGTTTCAGTTGCGAACACCTAGGACGTCCCTGTTGCAGGACTCCTTTGTATGGAGGACTGTCCCGCTCTGGAATGGACTTCCAAGTAAGGTCTTTCCCGAAAACTACAACCTACAGCGCTTTAAGTTCAACGTCCACCATCTTCTCCGCACACGCACCGCTCGTTAAGTGGCATAGGATTTTCCTTTTGTGCGTGTACCGAACATAAAAAGAAACATACCTATTTTAACCTTAGAATTTAAAACATTAACTATTTCAAACAGCTCCGAAGTAAGTGATCATCTCTCATTTTCGAACGTTGTCATGCCGTATGTTAAGAGTATCTTTTGGCAATTGGCGTGGGGTTGTCAATGTGGTCATTCATAATAAGTGGTCATCTCTTTTGATCGACGAACGTGGTAGGGAGAAAAAATACAATTTTTCGAAATCGAGGTATTATCGTTGTAGTTTTGACTCTCAGATGCATATTAAGAAGATATAGATTGACAAGCACCCTACCACTAATATTTTCTCGTATTATCGGCAATATCATCCCATAAAAGTATTGTATGTAAAGTGAGGTTGCCCTTTTGGAAAGGTATGTGATATCTTTATGTTTCTATATTAGATAGTTAAACTAGGGTTCTTCCTTCACCCGGCCTTTCGTTAGCCTAGATAATTTCTTACGGTTCATTCCTGCCAGTTTGAGCACCCTTTTGTCGCACTGATATTGACCCACATGGCGTGACGTGCAGCTTCACATAACCTAGTAAAGTACTGTACAAATTGGGGCCGTTTTTTTCAATTGTATCCTTTTTGTCTGAGAATATACTTAATATTTAAATAAATAGTTTAATTAGGAACGTTGATCTTTTTTTTGGTATGCTGAAGTTAAGGTCAAGTTAAGTTTTTGCAATTTCTCTTCAGGTTTTCAGAATGTAGTGGTGCCTTCACCCAACTGTTTACTCTACGATCCATACCTATACATAGTTATCACCGCTGAGTGAACCAGCGGACTGCCAGCCTCTCTCTGCAGCTGACTTGCCAGTTTCCTTAAGAACCGATCTCTGCACGTTGCAGTTGATGGACACATCTCAGACACATTCACCATCAACGCGGGCGTGCCTCAGGGCGCAATCTATACTAATGACCTGCTGACCGAAACGAATAATCCTGTTTACAGTTTTGCGGATGACAGTACCCTTGTCTCCCAATTTAGATCAGAAAAACCTTTACCAGCGACTGAGACTTATCACCGCAGACAAGAGCAGATTACAGCAATTAATCAAGACCTGGAGAAAGTTCAAACTTGGGGTGACATAAATTTGGTCCAGTTCAACGCAGTAAAGACCCAAGTAGACACGTTTAAAAAAAGGTCAATACAGCGGGCCCTGTCATCATTATGGCAGGATCGACCATTCCTTCATCCTCGTCAATCGCACTGCTGGGTGTCTCGGTCAACAGCAATATGTCCTGGAATGACCACGTTGCTATCATCGCAAAATAAGCCTCTCAGAAGTTTGGTGCGCTATTTCGCAGCAAAAAACTGTATACACCGCAGCAGTTGCTCTTGCTCTACAAAGGGCAAATCAAACCGTGCTTCGAATATTGCTCACACATCTGGGGTGCCGCACCAAAGCACACCCTAAAGCTGCTGGATTCTATTCAAAAGAGAGCTGTGCGTCTTGTCGGCAACCCGGACTTGACCCGGAATCTGGATAGTCTGGAATACCGCAGACATGTGGCCGAGATGCCCCTGTTTTACCGATACTTTCACGGCCGATGTTCCCAGGATTTGGCCAGCCTCATCCCGCCCCTGGCAACGCCGGTCAGACAGTCACGATAGACGGCAAGAGCGCACCAGTTCGTCGTACAACTGGAAACACCTAGAACATCGCTTTACAAGAACTCCTATGTCTGGCACACTGCATCACTGTGGAACTCACTCCCAGGACATCTGTTTCCCCCTAATTACAACCTACAACTATTCAAGAACCGTGTCAATCAACATCTTCGCACACACACCGCTCGTCGAGCGCCATAGGATCTCCCTTTAGTATGTGTGTCACTCCCATAAAAAAACGGACCGGTTATTAAGTAATTAACTAATCGGGGTACACTATTCATTTATTTAATTTCGGTGTTTAAATTTCCTAGAAGAAATGGGGTTAATTAAAGCTTTTAAAGTGTAAAAAGGGATGAAATCATCTATGAACGCCAGCACGCAATTTGTCATCTTGGGACAATCTTATCTTGTAATTGCTACTTCATAGTGAAAGTTATTTGTAGATATACATCACTATAAATCCCGAATTCTATCGGTTGTGATTGATTTTCTTTAAATAGGTGATTTGACATTTTGCTTTACGCTTTTTGCGATAAGCGCATTTTAGCGATACTATCGACCGACCAACCTTAGTGATGTGTGTTCCGAACTACTATATTATCTATCTGAGATTTATAAATAACTGCGTTTGGGACCGCTTGTTGTTGATTGATATTACAGATTACAGGCACGATATAGAGCATGGCTCCCGGTGTTGCAGTGTAACAGTGGAATGTACAGGGTGGCCCGTTTAAGAGGGGCCTATACCTTATCTGGAAAGCTACGGGGGTTGGAAAAAAAATTTAAATAAAAAAGTTATTCCTAATAAAATGATCTTTATTTTTTTGTATTGTTTTAATCGTCACTTTTTTATATACAGGATGGTCAAAGAAAGTTACACTTTTTTAAATGAAACACCCTATATTTTATTACATTTTTGGATTCTACTTAAAATTCTAAGCATATTTGTTGTATGATGTTATACCTCTAGAGTTAGTAGTTTCACAGCTATAAACAGTTGAAAATCGGTACTTTCGCTACTTTTCACCTTGGTAGCAGGAATACCATTAAAGATGGAGTAAAATGAATTCCTTAACTTTCCAAGAGCTATCTGATGGTGCTAACTGATGGTACCTACAGAGGTACCAGATACTAACTGATGGTACCTACAGAGGTACCAGATTTGGTACCCATGGTACCACCTGCCAATTAGTACCGTCAAATAGCTCTTGAAAAGTTAAGATAGGAATGTGAAATTAATTGTACTCCATCTCTAATGGTCTTCTTGCTACAAAGGTGAAAAGTAGTTAAAGTACCGATTTTCAACTGTTTATATCTGTGAAACTACTAACTCTACATCAAATATGCTTAGAATTTTAAGTAGAATCCAAAAATGTAATAAAATATAGGGTGTTTCATTTAAAAAAGTGTAACTTTCTTTGACCATCCTGTATATAAAAAAGTGACGATTAAAACAATACAAAAAAAAATAAAGATCATTTTACTAGGAACAACTTTTGTATTTAAATTTTTTTTCCAACCCCCGTAATTTTTGAGATAAGGTATAGGCCCCTTTTCAACGGGCCACCCTGTACAAAAATCACAAAACATTAGTGGTTTGTATTTTAGATATCGTCAGAGCTCGTCGGAACAGGTTGGACTGAACTTGAAAGTGCCTGACGTGATTTGGCACGTAATTAGTGAGTACATGAGCTAGTTAGCAAACATGCTTCACTGAAATTATGGAAAAATAATTAGGTACTTAATTTCGTTGTGGTCAGGCCGTTTATTTAAGTTAAGTGGAATTTGTCAGATCAAAATCTTAATCGATTGTTTCAAATATTGACGAGAAATTATTATTTATAATAAAATTTAAATGTGTCATTGGCTAGCTTCAATTCTGAAAGGTGAAGTTGGCGCCACCCATGGAAATCGAATGAAGGACTCTTTAAAGGTCGGCCATTACCATTGGTGTTTTATTGGTTTGGTGCCTAGGTTCTGTTGCATAACTGGCATTTTTCACTGTCTTTGTCATCGGGTCTATCTGGTCAACTTTTTGAGGCTGCTTAGCTGCTTTCAGCGTTAGCAGATTTAAGAAAAAACCATTGACAGGCTTTTTTATTACGCGTCCGTCTTCCACCAGAGAAGCCCATTGTGTTCGTCGGTAGAATAGACCTTCTTCTATCAAAGAAGTTTCTCGCGTTCATTGGTTGTGAAGATTTTGTTCTGGGAGTTGCCTGGAGAGCTGCTCACTAATTCCTATCGATCAGTTCAGTAGATCAGACTTTGATATCGATAAAAAAAATTAGTGTTTCATATATTTTAATTGCTGCTTAATTTATGTCGCGTCATAGTAAGCCTTTAAGCCTTATTTTTTCGTTTACAAAGCTAATTTTCCATTAAGTAAGGCGCACTTCTCTCTGAACAGGTCAAAATTTCAGACTTGTTGTATGTCATTGTTTTTCTTTCTCAATACATTAAGATAAGGTAGGTCTAGAGATTTCTATTATCAGATCTGACTCTTTGAATAACGGGCTAGATTATATCCCTATCCATTTCATGGGTGTTTTAATGTATTGTGACTAGAATATTGCTAGTTAGTATTACGTTCTGTAGGACATGAAAAGTGTAAACGGAATATGATCATGTTTTGGGTTAGTTTAGGAACAAATTATTTACCGTTTGCCCTTCACTTGCTTTACTTCAGGTTCTCTGTTAGTTGATACATGTATGACGATATTGTCGTAAGTGATCTAAGCTCCGCAAAATTTTGTTCTATTTGCGTGAAAAAATTTAAAGGAACAGTTAAATGTGTAAAGTGCGAAAAGTGTTTCCATTGATCCCTGTCCCGGTTACAAAATTGTGGGTCTAAACGAGCTAATTTGTGCGGATTGCATCAGGGACAATAAGAAATAATGGCCTTCTCAGCATTGCTAAATTTTCTCAAAAACCCAAAAATCGTCGAAGAGGTTAAGTTTTCTTCCCTGTTCCCCCCAAATCCCCCCACTTGTCGTCCATTCATCCATTGTCGGCGACGCCGACGTCGGTGTTAGATTAAGCACACAAACGCAAACCCAGAAGTCCGAAACAGGAAAATAAAAAAATAAAAATAATAAGCCCACAAAAGAGCCGGAAACTACCCTCAGCCAAATCAGTGAGAGTGTTGATCTTACATTCGGTAATGAAACTGAAAAAAGCGCAGACTCGAGAGATACTGAAAGCCATAAACGAAGTATTGTAAACAGAAACAAAGAGCAAGAAACTTATGGAAAGTCTGAAGAAAACACCGACGATGATGAAGGTTGGAAAATCATCCGACACAAAACAAGAAAGACAAAAATTGACCCAAAAGTAAGAGGGAAGTAAGGAAAATATTCCTGAATTAAAAGTTGCTAAGGTAGTAAACTATAGTTGGCTGTTGCTACCTTAAGTCAAATAAAATTGTACATTTTGAGTGCCAGAAAATAAGGACCCAGACAGAATCGAAATACTCATCGTTCAAAATTGGGGTGCCTATTGACATGAATGGATGGAAACTTTTGGCCAAAGGGGGTACTTGTAAATTATTTTTTAAAGCTAAGGAAACTAGCGTCCCAAAAGATCTAAACCCTCCAAATCTGAGAAAATAGAACTTCTGCATTATAATATGAGATCTATTCGCAATAAAACGCACGAATTTGAAGCTGCAATAAAAGACAAAACCTGAGCATCCGATGTCTAACTAAACATTGGCTGACAGGTCCGGAAATTAAGACTCTAAGTTTCAAAAATTACTATATTGCCGATTTTTCCACTCGTGAAAATCTGAGGGTGGGAGAACTCTGCTATCCTTGTTGAATTCTATACTAAAATCATTAATACTGAACAAGTTAATAATAAAAAATGTATGGAACTATTGTTGTAATTTGTATTCATAGGACGCCAACTGGTAATTTTGGCACTTTCCTCACTGCATTGGAGGGGGGGTAATTAACCGCATTGGTATCAGCAGAAGTATTGTACTGGCAGGAAACTTTAATGTGTCTTTTGGAGGGAGGGTGGTGCTGGATTTACGAGTCTCATTGACCTTCTTGAGACGTATGGGTTCAGACAACTTATCTCGGGGCCAACTGGGGGCTGCCTACCTAGACAATATTCTTGCAAATTTTAATGTGGAATCTCTTTCAGCTCAGAATGTGGAATTCAGTATCTCAGACCACCTTGGCCAATTTATACAGTTTGAAACTGTACCACAGGGTATCCAGCACTATAACAAATTAAACTTTTCGGCTTATAACTCAACGAGGTTTTGTACCAAATTTACGGAGCTGTGGTGAAATGTTCATGGGATTTTGTGGACGCTGAGAATCTGGGGGTTGAGGAGAGATTTGAGTGGTTCATGGCCTTATTGCGGGGGCGCACTTGCGGTCATTCTCTGAAAAGACCTATTTAGTAAGGCCCAACCATACAAACAAGGTGAGCTAGTTTGATGAAGATCTGAAACATATGAGATAGCAAGTGACTTTTTGAATGAAGTATGTAAGCAATATAATAGAGTGAATGACCTGGGTGAGTATAGAAGACTGAAAAGAAGTTATAAAAGCGCAAACAAGGGGGCAGAAAAGTTGTCAAATGATAGGGCAATTAATAACTCAAACAACCCCACTAAATGCATGTGGAATATAGCAATTCCAAAAGAGGAAAACTTAAGACACAAAACACCAGTCAGATTGATCCCCAAGACTTTAATGACTATCTTGTAGGCATTGCTTCCGGTATATATAAAGAAATTCCTCAAACTGATATTGATCCAATTCACTATCTAACTAATTTGCCCTCAGTAAACAATGGTTTTAATTTCAGAGAGGTCATCTACATAGAGGTTAGAGATATTATCGATGAATTGAAAAACTAAAATAGTTCAGATATATACAAATTTAATGTTAGGATATTAAAAACAATAAAAAAACATAATAATCATACCGGTTGCGAAACCCGTTAATGCATTCGTGAGAATATTTTTCCCAGTAGCCTGAAAAAAGCTCTGGTCTCACCAATATTCAGGAAAGGGGATCCTAACGATGCTAATAACTATAGACCAATCTCTTTACTGCCTATTTTCTATAAAGTATTTGAAAAGCGATATCCATCCAAATGGTTTAATTCTTTGAATCAAACAATATTTCCTCTAATTCTCAGTACGGCTTTAGACAGGACAAGGGAACTGTGAGTGGTTTATTGGAGTTTCATGGGATGGGTGCGTGATGGATGCATTTGAGGATCAGCAGTACCTTTTCTGCGATCTAAGTAGGGCCTTTGACTGTGTTTCGCATGACCGCAAATTAAAATACTATAAGTTTAGCGAAACAAGTGTTACCTTGATGCATTCTTATCTTAAAGCCCGATCTCAGATTGTTCGGCTAGGTAAGGTGTCATCAGCTCCAACAAGCTTGAATATTGGTGTCCCACAAAGGATCTATTGTTTGCCCAGTACTATTTCTAATCTTTATTAATGACTTGCCACTGAGTCAATCACTGACAAAATCATTGTTGTTTGCTGATGACACTCCGCTTTATATTACAGGGGACTCGAAGCAAATAGCGGAGAGGAGGCTGTGGGTGGCACAGTCTGATGGAGAACAACGGTTTCGGCCCAATAAACTCCTAATAAATCAAGATAAAACATGTAATGTCATGTTTACATTAAGGCAAACTAACAGTAACAAGAATACTGAAAATAATGCTAAATTCCTGGGAGTCTATTTGGATTTAGCACTGAAATGGGATGTGCATATGGAGAGTGCGTGTGGAAAGCTTGGAAGCATCCTGCGTAACTTGTATGGATGTGTATCGAATGAGTCCATCAGGACAGCGTATCAAGCACTGTTCCATAGTGTGATGTCATATGGCATGATTGCATTGGGAAACTAGGCCCATTCTTGCAGGGTCTTCATACTGCAGCGTAGAGCAGTGAGGATTATGACTGGTCGTGGGTACAGGGAAAACTGTAGGGGTGCTTTCCCGAGTCTGGGTATATTGACCTTCCCATCTGCGCATATTTTGGAGAACCTAATTTTAATCATCCAACGGGGTAAACTGCTGACCCATGGAGACCTCCATAATTACAATGTCAGGCATGATCTGGTTCCAGCACATTGCAGGCTGGGAAGGTGTGAATTTTACAGCGTAGAGGAATTTTTCAACTTTAAATTTTTATAGTTATTCTAATGTGTGTATTTGTTTTTTAACTTCGACATTATATTGTAATTTTAATGTGTTTGTATTCGTTATCCTTTTAGTAATGTATTGCTGGTCAATATTTTGTTAACATGTTGAGTGAATGCTATGGTGTAATTCTCTATTAAGTGAAATAAATTCTAATGTGTTCTTTTGTGACCTTTGTAATCTGATGTGATAATTATGCATGTCTTTTGACTGCTGTAAGCACTCTGTGCATTTAACATAATAAACGAATTTGAATTTGAATTTTAATCTCAGATGAAAATAAATAAATAAAACTAGAAGCTAACAAAGAGCGGGGCAATGTATAAACCGAGATTTGTTCCGACCCTTAATTCACATTCCCTCCCTCCTATTTCTGTTTTTACTGGAATTTTAAAATCGCATTTGAAATTTTATACATGAATCAAATGAATACACTGAATCGTTTCCGTGTTCTGCTTTTACCTTCCCTAATTTTGCCATCCATATAAATCTCCCTCTAAAGGAATCATAATCTCAAAGATGTTCGTCTCAAGTTTAATATCCGCTTTCTCAACGAAAATACATAATTTGTACATCAATAAAAAGCGCAATATCAGTTGTATAAAGGCGTTTGCGAATTCTATTAATAATATCACTTTTAGGATTAAATTGATGAAACTTTATTATTTGGAGTTTAATTCGCTCAGTTTAGGATCGACCTACGTCAGGTAAGAAGAGATGATAAAGAAAGCATTTCGGTAAAACAACATCGATGTATGTTGGTAAAAGACTTAATACATTTACACTGTACCCGATTACTAAAATAAGTATGTTCTTTATAGGTCTTGGATGTTTTATAATAAAGTTCTTTAAGAGCGGGGTTGTATTTTAATTTATGATTAGCTTTGTTATTTCAATAGGTAATTATTAAAATGTTCTTAGTTTATTTTAATTTCACTCGGCACTTTAAGTCATTGTAGCTATTTAACTTTTAAACCCACTTGACTTGGAATTCTGCGAGACCTATCGTAGATTCGACTTGAGTGTTTTAGACGAGTATCCGCCAAGAAACTGCGCTCCTGTGAGCAGCACCTCTTGAGTTAGGTTTGAGGAATGGGATATCGATAGAACAAGCAACGCCTACGTTCTTGTGAACTACAGAGCATTGACTAGAGCGAAATAGGTGAGAGACCAAATACTATGCACCTTTAGTGTTCATAATTACCTCCGCTGTTCGCTTGCTTTGTTTATAATTTATCTTGAATGCTTACATCATATCTTCCAAGTCCAAGTTCAAACTTAGGACAGGGTAATAATTAATTAGTAGTTTAAATATTTTAGTAGTTCACACATATGCCCTCCCTGAGCACGGTGGACCCAACGTTTGCCATGACCTGTACGTTAAAAAAAAAGGAGTAAAAACCTCAATTCGAGAAAACACATCGCGTCTTACAAGGCTTAGGATAATTTAGTATCAGTAGTCTTGTTATGTTCTGGCTCCGATCCGCTCAGTAATTCAAGTTCCTTAGGACAGGACGATATTTACTGAGTAATTTATGCGTTTTAATAGTTCACAATATTCTCAAGTTTCTATCGGTCAGATATTTCCGGTAATCACTTAATATTGGGTTAATGTTGTCTCAGTTGAGAATTATTACACCATACGTTATCGTTTATTTTACATGTTTAAGTGATTTAACAGAAATAAATTTAATAAACATGAATCTGGCAATCATGGTCATTATTCGATAACCCTTACTTCCCAAGCCTTTAAGAGGCAAATCTTTCATTCACATGGTGGTAGTATTCTGCCATCGGTTAATATTGGATCCAAGATATCTTAGTTAATTTAATCTGGGATATTAAAATCAGCAGCTGATATGCTTTATCTAAATAAAAGTAACTCCTGAACCTTTCCATCCAAATACTATCGAACAAGCAATACATATTTTTTATTTATTTATTTATTTGGAGGGAACAGTACTCCCTGTAACCCTACCACGTTTATTATACTAAGTATTTACATACATGAAATTTAAATAAAATTCTAAGTTCAAACTCTTACTCCAAATATCCATAATAACATACATTATGCTTGTTTGTATAAATACAATGATAATAATGAAATTGCAGCTCAGCATCTAGATAACTAAACATCCGTATATGCGAAATGTTACAATTTTTTCCCTAAGTATACCAACCAACAATGAATTATAAATATTCTACAAATGTGAAACAGTTGCAAAATGCATAACAGTAACAGTAAATAAGAAAAAAAAAATTTAAGAATTTAAACCCAAGTAGGCAGCTGTATAGCTTTTAAACCTAAAACAATTCAGCAAACTTGCCTCTATTTTCATAGATATAAAGTCGACTTTCCCTTTTAAATATTCTAATTTTTTTGGTATTTCTAATATCCATTGGTAACATGTTAAACATTTTTGGACCCAAATAATTTAAACATCTGAGATTAGCGCTTGTGATACTCTTTGGTAATTTAATATAATCCTCAGTTCTATTTCTTGTTTGATAAGTGTGGTCAACATATGTTTGGAGTCCTTCATTCTTATAAATAAAGGTAGTGACCCTCAAAACATATAACGACCTTTTATTGAAAATTTCCTTTGTATATAACATACTTGTTGGGTAAAGCCTGTCCTTTCTATAAATTATTTTTAAAATATAGTTTTTTACAACGCATAACGGGTGTAAAGCATTTTCGTACAGACAACCCCATACAACTATTTCATATCTTACCAATGACTCAACAATAGTTCTATATACAGATAATAAAAACTTTTTGCTTAAAATATTTCTTAATATATAAAATTTATACACTAATTTACGAACAATTGATGTCAACCTAAGAATCTGTTTGTCCCATTTCAAATGCATATCGATGACTACCCCCAAATATTGAATATGTGAAACTTCTCTAATAACAGTATTTGTATCTTTAACCTGTATAACATCAAAGTGAGGTCGATTTGCCATGGTGATTGAAAACGCTATATAATTTGTTTTAATAAGGTTTAAAGTTAATTTAAATGTGTTCAACCAATTTTGAACAGCATCCAGACCAGCAATAATATTTTCCTTCAACTCATTTCACGATTCTGCCGAAAATATTATGGCGGTGTCATCTGCATAAGAAATTATAGTACCATTCTCTAGTTTTAAAGTAGCTAAGGTGTTTATATAAGTTAAAAACAATATAGGACCCAAAACCGTGCTCTGAGGTATTCCGATTTTGATGTTTAGTGGATCACTTAATGTATCTAATATTTTAGTGTATTGTATTCTCCCATTTAGGTAGCTCTCAAAGACACTTAACACAGTACCCCTAACCCCATTCCTTTCAAGAACTTCCAAAAGCAGGGAGTGGGGCACCGTATCAAATGCCTTCGCTAGGTCCAAGAAAAGTCCTATACATTTTTCCTTTTTGTCAAGCTTATTGGTGATCTGCTTCGTTAACTGATGGAGAACATTGAATGTACTTAAATTACTCAAGAACCCATATTGATTACCTGCCAGGATTGAGTTTGATTGTAAAAAGTCCAAGAGTCTGTCTTTACCGCACTTCTCAAAAATTTTAGCAAAATTGTTTATTAAATTTATTGGCCGATAATTGGTGACCTTAGTTTTATCATTAGATTTATATATAGGAGTTATTACCGATATTTTAAATTGATCTGGAATAGTCCCACACTTAAAAATTAAGTTTATTATGTGCACAATATGGTCAAGTAAAAATAAATGGTTATTCTTTATCATTCTCGTAGTGACTTTGTCCATGCCAGGGCTACTGTTGTCTTTAAGACTGCTAATTTTCTGAATGATTTCGTTTCTGTTTACTGGCCTTAGATATAATGATGTTGCTTGATTAGTAGCTAGTTTGTACTTAGTTTCTGGTTCTGGTATTTGATTTAACATATTTACTCCTATATTGATGAAAAAATCGTTACAAAAATTTCACATCGATTTTAAGTCTGAAAATGTACTTGAATCATTATTTAAAATGGGGGGAGGTGTGTGACATTTTTCATCCTGCATGTTATTTGTAGCGTCTGTTATAAGTTTATACACTTTTTTAAGATTGTTCCCTACTTTGTCAACTTCATTTTTGTAATAGTTATATTTACACTTTTCAATTAGGTTTTTAAGGTTGTTTCTATATGTTTTATATCTCTCATTGTCTTCGTTATTAAAGTGTTTTAGTAATTTTGATGTCATTTTATCTCTATTTTTTATACTCTCAATCAAACCATTTGTAATCCAGGGTTGGCGCTTTTTATTTTTCGAAATATTATTTCTTTTTACACGAGTAACTTTTTTTTTATCAAATTATATATTTTTTTATAAAATTCGTCGGTTGCTTTAATCACATCCCAAGTTTCCACAACCGAGTACCAGTTTTCATTTTGTATCAAACTATGAAAAATTTGTTCATTTAAGGTTTCAGTTGTTTTACTTTTTAATAAAATACTGTTAGACTTAGGAAGGTTACAACATTTGTTCACACTCAATAAAACAGGATCATGATCAGTTAGGTCCAAGTTTACAATAAATGAGTGAAAATCAAGTGTATTTTTACTTACATTCGTTTTTAGAAAAATATGATCGAGACATGACTTTTCTCTGGTTGGTGCATTTGTGCAAGAAATGAATCCAAAATGATTTAAAATTGTTAAATAGGTATTTACAAAGGTATCATTTTTATTCAAAATGTCTATGTTAATGTCACCCAAAAATAAAATTACATTATAGCTTGAGATAAGTATGTTTCGATTTCTTGCAAAAATAGGTCTCTATTTGTGTTCGGTGGTCTGTACATGCATATTAAATTGAATGTAAAAGAATCCTTTTTAACCAGAATATTACTGACAGTTACATTACACCCATTTAGCAAGGTATGCTTTGATTCACAAATTAAAGATGACCTAATAAAAATTATCATTCCATCATTTCTATTATGTCTACCTCCATTGTAAAAGATATGATACCCTTCCAAATTATATTGCCCATCGCTACTTTCACTAAAGATACTAATATCACAATGATCGAGATTATATACTTCAAAAGCAGTAAAAAATTCGTTAAAGTTTTTATGGATGCTTCTAATATTAAAGTGCATAATATTTAATAGTTTGTTAGGTCCACTTACTCTACTCTGCACATCACTTGCCCATATTTCTTCCTGAATTATGTTAATATCCAGTGACTCCAGGTTTTGTAAAACTCGTAATTCTGAAAGTTCTTCAGTCATTTTCAACACGATAGTCTATTTTAGCTCGAAGAACATCTATGTGGTACTGATAGGATGGACAGTTCACGTCACTAACTTCATGAAACGTATTGTAATTTTGTTTAAGTTTCTCATTGGCATTGGAACAGTTTTTACATTTTTTGGAGGTTTTTGGGCAGTCCTTTCGCTCATGTGCCTCTGAACAATATTCACAGACAACTGAATTTGTACATGATTCTGCTTTATGGTAGAATTGCTGGCTTTTAAAGCACCTAGGTACACTCAAATCTTCCACAATTATATATCGTTGCCAGTTTATAAACAATTTTCCTGCGTCCATTAATTTATGAAAAATTTTTGGGGAACATTCCCCAAAAATTGTGCGCATTCCAGTTGGATTTTTAGGTTTTCTGATATAAGTTATTTTCATATTCTCTGTTCTGTCTATAAACGTATTTTGTTCTATAATGGCATCCAATATTTGTTTTTCATTTAGGTTGCTGTCAAATCCAATAATGTTAAATCGTGGACTACGTAAATTTGCTATTTGCACATCACAATTTTTTAATTTTCTTTCTGCATCCCTCTTTAAAATATCAATGTCAGCTTTATTTGCGCATTTAATAATCATACCACCATTTTTTAGATTTCTCGTCCCCTTAATGGCCACCTTGAGTCCTGTGGATCTTGATGCTGCTTGGGTTTAATTATAATACTTGGTGTACTAACAGGTGCTTTAGTGATAGAGTCTCTCTTTTGCTGCACAATAGAACTATATAACGGCGGTATAGTGTTTGTGCATTTTTTCCTAGAGTGGCGATTTGCTGACGCAACATCTCTATTATTTCGTCTTTGGCAGTTATAATGCTTATTTTATCTTCAATTTTGCCCTTTAAGAGGCTATGGGTCTCAAAGGCTTCACATTTGGTACAGTGATATTTCATTTTTCCTTTAATTTCATCACTTTTATCTCGGAAGATGTTAACTGGGAGCATTGCTTACAAGTTCTTCGTTTGCATAAATCATATGGAAAAATGGGATTTCTACTTCCCGCTGTTTCTCTACAATCCTCGCACTCCATATTAAATATGAAGATGCAATTATAATTGTACTAAATATAGTACATTTTTAAATTGCTATGTGACCGCACGATATATCTCTATTGTCGCCCAGGCACCATCCGATTGTGTTTTGGAATGTGTACGGTTTTTTGTTCACTGCTATATCACTAATCGGTCGATTATTCAATAGTTTTGCAATTATCTCACTCGTTTTAACGTTAAATAATACGATTTTAGGATGTCGCGATAGCTGACATCCTTACGCGGAAAATGATATGAGACACTTATAATTTAACACTCACTTTGCCGCGGAAAATCGTAATAATTCGAGACTTAAATTTGCTCCGACTTTACTCAGTGCGGCACGTATATATGGCAGAGGATTTCTCGATGTCAACAATTAATATTGGGCCAATGCATTGGCATCTCAGTTGATTAAGTGCCAAAATGACTAAATCAAATTAACCACTACGTTACAAAGCGTTTAAGGAAGTCCGTTGAGTATTGCTCATACTCACTTATAGACTTTGAGGCCTTTCATGTGCATATTTTCGAATAAGTAGTGCATAATTCGCAAGAAAACTAATTCAACTTTAAGTTATTGCTCAGGATTATTAGTAATATCTATTAACTAATGTTAAATAAAATTAGCAAACCTCACATGTTACTGGAACACTTGATATGCTACAAAAAATATTTTGATATTTCACAGCGAACAAAAAACGCATTACACCTTCTATTTTACCTCGCCCAAGAAATGGCGTTAATAATGTGCTATCCTCCGACGAGCGTTATGAAAAAGAGCAACATCTATTTAAAAGTAACAAAAAGCATCATAAATGAGAAATAAGTGCAAGCCAGATCTCCGCTTCTGTATAGTCATATTTCACACTTAACAACCGCTGAAATTCCGTGAATTATTTCGCTAGCTGCGCTGCTGAGATACGATCGCCTTGAGATAACTTGCTGGCTGGCTACCTCCAGTAAGCCAATTTTAACTTTGTAAAAGGTTTGTATTTTTCTTTCTTTTTCAAAAATCTAGTACTAATGGACCTACAATATAAGGTAGAGAATTTAGGTAAAACTTAATGCCATGGCTTACGCTGTATAATAGGAGTCAGTTCTAAATTCTTTTAATAATCAGTATGTTGGGTAATCTATGTGATTTAAAAATATTTGTTTTGTGTTATCCCATTTGAGATCTATATGGTGCTTAAAATAGCTATAAACTCAATGAAATGCAAATATAACAAGAACAGTATATAAAGACAATCACCAACTACTTTGTACATAAATTTAAAAAATTCGATAATTCTTAACCATCATCGCTTTTTATATAAAGCTATATTTAAAAAAAAAAGAAAAATGCTAACTAAGTAGTTAGTTTATCTAGAGCTATTTACCTCAACCACATATGCAACACAACGGCAAAGTAATAGATTCATAAGATTCTACATCAGGCCACTATTTAAACTATAAATTAATTGACTTCTATTTAATTTACTTTAAATAATTTTAAAGGTTGCATCTTTTTGGAGCCACTTATATTTTACTATTAACATATTAAGAGTTCGCTTTTTGCATATAATTACCTCCGACGAATTTAACGGCATAAAACAGGTTTGCCGTGCGACATTAAAGTGATTTACTGCCGTGATGCCAAAGTGGATTCACCGCTGAATTATAGGACGACAGGGAGCAAAAAATCTAACAAATCAGAATAAATCATTTCGGGCTATATCGGAGGTTCCTATAAAATACAAGTCGGGAATAATAAATGATATTGACTCGAATGTCTTAAAATTTATATCGATGCAAAAGTAGATAATTATTAGAGGCCGTATATAAGCATCAATTAACCTTAGTAGCTGGAAGTATTTCTATTGAGTGTTATATTACTCGGAGATGATATACTTTAAGCATTCACTTGCATAATAAAAAAAAAATTATATAAATTTGAGGCAAAATTGCTTCAAAGAATAAAGTGCCTTCCCTATTTGTTCTAAATTATAATATAGAGACAAGTTAGAATTTCATATAAATAGATTCATTAGCATTATGTAGTTCATTAGTAATTATAAGCCCCTAAATATGAATGAAAAATCACATCACAGCAAAGAAGCATAATTGACAGGTTATAGTATTTAAATTCAGTAGCATGCTATCGAGCCACTTTTTGGCCCCTCCAGCTGTGTCTCTGAACTTCTCCAGTGATACAAAATAAGTTGCCACGCTATTTGTTGGTTTTTAATTTTATTTATTTATTTTCACTTCAGATTAGAAGAAACGGACAAATTAAGCTCTAACTCAAACGCAGGAGAGTAATAAAAAGGCGCCTCCAACTTGTAGACGACACAACTCAAAAACTTCCCAAGAAGTGATTTGGAAACTGAAGTTAAACCAATTAATCCAAATGAATTATACTTACTAGTTACTTCCCTTTTGGAGCATTAGCGTTAAAAGAAAGAAAATAAAACGGATGGATAGGTAAAGAGAAAAATCGATTTATTACCACAACGGCAGAATGGCTTGTTTCGCTATAAAAGTTTATAGGTAGGACATCGTCAATTTAATTTAAAAAATAATAACACTGTGTTAAACACGGTACACTTTGTTGCTTTAAATTATTCTCGATGGTAGCAACTAATGGTAATGAAAGCAAACACTTTCTTATGCAATTACTCTAAATAATATATTGCTTTACCTGGCCATAATATTTATTGAAAACTGAGGAGAATAATTTACTTATTATCAAAAGCGGAAGTTAGAAAAACTAACTACTCGGAATACAGAATCTGTTATGATAAATTACAAAGGAACTGGCTATTGCGCGTAAAACCCTTGTAAATGAGTTAGGAATTTATCAGTATACGTCTACCATGGTATACGTACCGCATGGTATACGTACCGCAGTTGTACATAAATAAATCTTAACGAATCAGTTATGAAATACCATTACGTAAAATTGACATAACCAGACAGTTAATCAGTCATAACGACAATATTTATAATTTACCACGATATATAATAAATGAGAAAAATAAGGAAATATAATATTAATCGAACCACACTAGTAAATAGTCCCACCAAAGCAGTTCCAAAAATATGTATATCAATACAACGCAGAAGAGAGGTAAAACACGCAATCTAAGACAACGCTGAAAATACTAAAAACACGCAAATAACATTATGTGGTACATCACAGGCGTTCTCTGAACATAGTACCACACCCAACTCAACTTAAACTACACTTATCTCATCTGATCTCAGCCGATATCACCTCGGGCTTTCTGAACGTAGGCTGCAAGGCGCCTTGGGATTCAGAAACTCTCAATAGATATCCCGTAACTCTGTGGCTACAGTCGGTACCAAAATAAAACAATCAACCGGACTGTCTGGTAGCTATTTGGTTAGCTACTTAACTCACTCCAAATAAATACCCTAGCTATGTAGGGTTTTGGTGGTGATGACGAGTAGGAGCAAGGCTTTTTTCTACAGGTACTCCTTGAAGAAAGAGACGGCGTATTTTGTTCCGGAATCTTCCGCACATGGCCAGTTACCAAAAAATACCTTGACTTTGGGCAAAATCCAACAAATCCACAGTCAATTAATTTAATCGATCAAACTGGTAACTATGCCAACTTCTCTATCCCGAAATAAGATTATATCCGTAAGGGCGAATTAGAAATTCCTAAACTGTAACGAAATAATTCGTTACATGGTTTTTCAGGTTTTAAGATTTTTATGTTGCAAAGTGATTTTTATGCAAATATACATGCGATTTGGTTTCGGTACCTAGGTAGGATTTCGCTAGAAGTTAGATCTTTTGTACATAGGTGGAGCTATCATTAGAATTATAGGCGTATTAGTTTTACGTCGTTTTCTATAAAAATATTTTTATTATACTGGCCTTTGAATAGAGGGCGATAGTAATATCATGATTTGAATTGATGGTCTCCCACCTACTCCTTTGCATGCGATTTGGACCGGTTCTAAAATCGAACGGCGAACGTTGCGAGGGTCTCCAATTTCACGTCGTGAAGGTGAGAGCCATTTTTATTTTTGGTGGAATGTGATTTGGTTTTTTTTGCACATTCTGCTTTTAACTGAACAAATTTATTTCTTTGTTTTAGGAGTGTCTTAAAGACAATTTTCAGGTTCTAGAGGGATTTAGAATCAATGATTTAGACGACAATACTTTGATTTATTATAGATTTCTAATCTAGATTTAGAAATTGTATTCATCATTGTTCCAGGCCATCTTGGGTTTTTTTTAAAGTATTGCCGAATAAATGATCTTAGTGGACCCTCTACTCAATCTATTTTAGTATATTTATCGTAAATTTCGTTAACTTTTACAGGAACATTTAACTGCGTAGTTCGAGTTAACAAGGAGAATTTTTAACTAACCTAACGTTATTACCGATTTCTGTTGGTCTTTTGTGTTTTTAGCTAATTCCTGGTTCTGATCCGCCACTTTTAAAAGTCGGGTACCCGACTCAGGCCATTGCCAAATTTGCTGAGGGACGGAGATTTGCCAAAGAGACCTCCAGTTCACTGCCGGTAGAGGATTTGGGAAATTCAACTTTCTAAAGGTCTAAGGTGAGTTTCTTTTATATTATTTCTAATTTATGAAATATCATATTGAATTTCTTTGAGAACTCACCTTAGATTTTTTTTTTCTTGCCTCTACCGACAGTCGACGGTGAATTTATAATTTTTCCATCTTTGTAAACCTAGCTCCTTGTTAACTTATAGCTAAATTTGCTCGGTTTATTTTTGCTTGTGGCTCGTAATGCTCACTTTGACGAATGAAATGGGAGAACAGTGACATAATGTGAAATGTCGATCAGCTTTGTATCGTGATCTTAGCACATACAGTTTTCTTATCGCATAAATTTGACTTAGGAAGAATTTGCATATTTATTAATTTGTAATTTTGAAGTAATCATATTTCTATCAATTTTTGACTAGTATTTAGCTTATTTTTTAGAACCTTTCTTTTAAATAAACTTTTTTGGGGACTTTTCATTTATTTGGCACTTATTTAAAAGTGTGCTTAAGTTAAATTTAATCATTATTTTTTTTGAAGTAGCCTTGAGTATCAGATTCATTGACGAATCTTGTATTTTTAAACATAGTTTAATCATTCATTAATGATCTTGTATTTTGGAACATAGTGTTATCAGATTCATTGACGAATCTTGTAT
>MU185729.1:10883-95025 GCA_016904865.1 Pissodes strobi | reverse complement strand
AAAGGCAATAAAATTCAATAATGTCAATACCGCGTTTACATTTTTTTTTCGGGTTTTCCGTTTTCGAATGAAAAGGCTCAATAGTTAGAGTGGAACATATTTGTCAAGCAGGTAAAGCTATTTTTGACATGCCCCTTATGTAACCCAAACACGATAAAACTAATTCGAAGCCCAGTTGAAATGAGGGCTACTATGTTGTTTTAAACATGCTGTAATGAACCCCGATTTTACCCTTTTATGTACTTATTATGTTTTCGACCTTTGCTCCAACTCCGGTTCATTTTCTAACACCAGGTTCGCAGTGACAGTGTGTTGACACCCTATTTCGATGAAAATACCATATCTAAACACCATGGGCAATCATCATTTTCCTCCCGCTAGTAGTCAGTACTGGCATACCACTTTTCTTTCAACTTTACATGTAACTATTTTTTCCTACCCTCCGTATTCCTGCCCTTCTTTCCGAGCCATTTTTCTTTTTATACCTTCTTTCAAGGATTGTTTTTCGCACTCGAAACTCTGGAATTTGCAGGTGTCCGGCTTATTCGACTGTATTCACTAAGAACATTAAAAGTGGCCGCCGATTTTAATGGGCAATTAACGTTTGTGTTTTATAAATTCCTATCTCGATTTTATTATGCCGCCCTTTGATATTTAGGCTTATTAAAATTTCATTAATGCTATTAACATTTTTTACATTTAGAGTTTAGCTTTTGGCCGACTTTTCGAACCGCCCACCTTGCAAGGTTTGGAGCAAGGACCCTAAACTCGGTCTAAATGTGCAATTATTTGATCAAGAGTTTAACTATAAATCAATTTATTAAATAGCATCCGGATCATTACAGCGCGTTCTCGTTTTTTACAGGTATTTGTGGTCCAACACGTCGACGTTTGCATGTTCAGCAACGGGAAATTCAAGAACGTCGTGGCTATGCTGAGCGATAAGGAATCCTGTCCCATCCCGACCAGCGGCGCCCTCAACAAAACTTATACTCTTCTGCCTCTGAATAGCACCACGAAGAACTGGATAGCCCTAGAGGATACTTACACCAAATCGAGTTCCAGCTTGGCAAGTAGCGTATGCTCGGTCACCGGGAATCCGGACGAACGAAACGTATTCGCCATATACGTTTCCTATTACGTTAAAGGTAAGTGTCTCTACGTTTCAGTTCGTTAGTTTCCTTACTTTTTTGGGTCAGGAATACAGTTCCATCTTGCTTAAAATTATAGAGTGGAAGTGGTAGCCGGTAGATAGTCCAATTCACATTATCGGTTGATATTTATACGGCCAAGCTCCGGGGCTACATAATTAGCTTGAAGCACGCTGCTTTTATTATTCGATAATACAACGTACGGGGCTGAATGCTAAAGAATGCTTCTTCGATATTGACCCGAAGTCCACATTTTCCGATTCTGGCCCATTAGTAGTGCGTTAATGAGAGCGAGTCATCCCGGAGGACTCTGTCTCTCTCATTGAATTCGGGAGTGTGCATGCAGGCTCTGTTTACTGACGGACCAGATACTTGCATCCTATGTATGGTTAACTGATAATCGACGCTGCGCGCCGAAACAATATATACCCATCTGATGCTGCAATTTGTTTCATATAATTCCTTCATATACAATGGCAAGGTAACATGGTCCTTCAAACTGTAAGTTTCTAACGGATCTGGTTTGAGTTGAATGAGTAGGTTTACGTTAAACCACTTCCCTACTTTTCGTCTGACGTACCACATGCAGTGTCCACCTTCCAAGGTTTGGAGCAAGGACCCTAAACTCGGTCTAAACGCGCAATTATTTGTTCAAGAGTTTTGCATTAATGGAATGGATATTCTTGTTAGAAGATAATTGCTTTTATTTCTACATGTGATGGGAAACCATTCTTCTAACATGAATTCTGTTACTTTATTTGGTAGCTCTTTTTATACCTTCTTTCAAGGATTGTTTTTCGCCTCAAAACTCTGGAATTTGCAGGTGTCAGGCTTATTCAATTGTATTCACCAAGAACATTTAAGTCGCCGCCGATTTCAATGGGCAATTAATGTTTTATAAATTCCAATTTCGATTTTATTATGCCGCTCTTTGATATTTAGGCTCATTAAAATATGATTATTGTTGTTAGCACGATTTAATGGAATGATGTTCTTGTTAGAAGATAATGGCTTTTATTTCTACATGTGATGGGAAACCATTCTTCTATCATTAATTCTGTTATTTTATTTGGTAGCTCTTTTTATACCTTCTTTCAAGGATTGTTTTTCGCCTCAAAACTCTGGAATTTGCAGGTGTCCGGTTTATTCAATTGTATTAACTAAGAACATTTAAGTCGCCGCCGATTTTAATGGGCAATTAATGTTTTATAAATTCCAATTTCGATATTATTATGCCGCTCTTTGATATTTAGGCTCATTAAAATATGATTATTGCTGTTAACATGATTTAATGGAATGATGTTCTTGTTAGAAGATATTGGCTTCTATTTCTACATGTTCTTCTATCATCATTTCTGTAATTTTATTTGGTAGCTCTTTTTGAATAAACCTAATTTAGAAAGAAGCTAGAGGAGGTGTTCTCATACATACACTACTGATGCCTATTAGATAGACGAATATAATGAGTTGTTGGTGTAATATTCAATATTTAGTGAGACTGTACCGCGTATTTACCACTTAATTTTTCAGTATTTCTTTTGCAGCAAAGTTCAGTTATAACTTTTCCGAAATTATTAGAATCTGATTAAGCATGAAACAAAAGCGCTATTTCAATGAAGCAATACACAATATCTAATTTCGAGTTCAATATAATTTTAGCGCTGGCGATGCGATTAAGAACACAAAAGAAATCTTGGAAAATTATCGTCGAAAGGGAGCAATGGCAATAATGGGAAATTGACAGATTCCACGGAAAAATCTTCTTCCGGATATTTTTATCGCAAGAGATGTTATTAGGTTCGATAAATTGAGATTGTTCTTTTCATTTGAAGTCCTGCAATTTCTGCAATGCGGACGTCAATATTCGATAAGAGAGAAAAGACTAAGGAATTTACTGCAATTTTAATAAAACCTTTTAAATAAAATACTTAATAAAAATTTCTTAAACATAATATTGAATCATTTAAAACAGTTTACGTTGACTAAAGAAAACAGTGAAGCGCAGTAGTGTGTTAAAGAGAGTGAGTCCTCACGGAGGAAGTAATTTACCCCTCTGTGAGGACTCACTCTCTTTAAATTACTAAGGAATCTCTCTCCTCATGATATAAGTTTATGCCCGCCTGTATATGTTGACCTTGCGTTATATCGACTTTCAACCTACCCTGACTTTTCCCCTTCCCTCTTAACAAAACCAGCAGATCTACCTCACCAGGATTTTCCTGACCTAAACCTCAAGGAGGCCAATTGGTCGGTGTTGGGTTTTTGATATGGGATCGTTGACTCTTTTGACACAGAGATCAGCCAACCTATCACTGGCAGAGCATAGGTCAGGGTTGTATCCTCTTCTCCAGATTTTACTTTGGAATGAGTATGGGAGTTTAGAATCATGTATAAGGGAGAAATCATTCCCTTCACACCATTCCTTCACTGCTTCCCCGTTGTTCAGAGTAACCCAGTGAGGTGCTGTGAATGTTGAAATCGCCAATTACAAGTGGATGTGTCTGAGAATCAAAGTTTTCTGGTGGTGCAAAAGCAAACGGTTCTGTAGGTTTGTAGATTGATGTGACTGTGACTCTACCTATTTCTATAGTGATGATTTCAATTCCTTTGTTCTGGGTGCAATATGCTGATGATATAGCCTTATCGGGTTTGGCGCAAATAGCACTTCCGTGCTCTACATGTGCATTCCTGCGGTCTGAGGTCTATCATGGGTCACATCCCTATGGGTTTCTTGTACACATAGAATGTCAGTTTATACAGAACTCTGATAGTAGCTCCTCTTTATCTTTTGTTAAGCCCTCTATGTTTATGTCAGAGTTGGTTCTGAAAAGAACTTTGGGTTAATTTTGGTCCTCATTTTGATTTCTCGTATTTGCTTTGGTGGTATAAGGATTGGCCGTCAATAGACGGTTCCAGTAATTCAATGATAGTGAGTCCTCACGGAAGGGTAAATTACCTCCTCCGTGCGGACTCAATCTCTTTAACACACTACTAACCGTTCTGCAAGAACCATTTTCATTGAAAAATAAATTTCTAATTATTGTCTTATTTATTATTAAAGTTTTATTTAGAAGTAAAAAAATATATATCATTTCTAGTGAAACTACTTGTCAGCGTGATGGGCGGTGACGTCAGCCTCAAACTACCCTTCACCCTGATGCACACCTGCAGCGACTACGACTGCGGCTCCCTGACGAAGGTGAAACGCGTCGAAACGGAGCCGCGCCGTTATGCGCAACTGCAACAGGCGCAACGCAACACCAACAAAGACATAAAGCCGGAGAAAGACGGAACGTGAGAAAAGGAAAAGGTAACGAACGAATTTTGCCGATAATTAGTTCGAGTCAGCAAGATGGTTGCTGATGTCATTTAGCCTTTGAACCACTATTAATTGAAAGCATGATCTAAACTGCTGACAACTCGAACTGTTGTGTATGTTCAAAGTAACGTTGATTCGAATATACCTTCGCTAACATGGTGCCCTATTATCGTGGCAAATAATTTAACAACACATTTTTTTTCACTCGTTTATTCCGCGACTTTTTTTCGATAATCACCGAAAATTTTGAAAAATGGGAACAATCAAGGTAATTCAAAGATAAACAGTAACGAAAGCATCCCAAGGTCAAGTGACGTCAGGGACAGAAGAGTGGGGGGAGATTGAGTATGGGCTTTCCCATACTAGGTTATGTACAGTGTTTACATGTGTATGTAGTATATTATATTTTTCGAAATTAAAGTATAAATATAAAAAGTTATTTCAAAAAAAAACACAAAAACTTAAATTGACTATTTAGTTTCCGCAGCAAATAAAGATTGCAAATTTTGTAATAAAAAAAAAAACATAATTTTTTGATGATAAATAAAGTGGTTGAATGTTCATAAACAATGGATGGAAATGAACAAAATTGCCTTAAATGTGGAAAAGAAATTGTAGAGGAGTGTTACCAGTGTGATGTCTGCTCAGAGAGAATCCATATAGTGTTCAAAACTATTTAGCTCAGAACTAAGATGTATGCCGCTACAAAAGAGGTTACTATTTTGTTCATGTAATAATTTTAAACAAATCATCAAAAGTATCCCAAAGTTACTAATATTAATGGAAGATATAAAAAAAAGCTAGCAAATATTGTCACGAGTATCTTTAGGGGTAGCGCGTTTTATTTAAAGAATAACTTCTCAGAGAAGAGCCTCGTCGCGATTAGTACAATGACGGGGTCTCAATGCTTCCTTTAATCTACCACTGAATGTTCTACTCGTGAGGACACGCCTTGTTTAGCGTGCCGGGGGGTAACTGAGGTAGACCGGGATCGCGTCACGTGGGGTAAGAAGAGATGATAAAGTAAGCACGTTTAGTTTATAACAATAACAATGTATTAACGATAAAACTTTAACAACAATTATTGGTCAGAGAAAATGAGATTCTATTATACCCGATTACTACGGTGCGAATGTTTTCTCGATTTGAGGTACTGTTCATAGGTCTTTGTTTACTGTCTTATAATTTATAGTTTTTCTTAAGAGCTGGGCTTTATTTAAGAGCACTAAGAGCTTTCACTAAACTTTTTAACTGACTATTTAGACACTTGTCTTTCTCAACACTCTGACAAACTTCTTGTCAAGACTTTACTATGGAGGTTGTGCAACCCCTGGTCCTAGCAGTCGTCAAAAAACTAACCGGTACCAGGTTGGGTAGGAAAGGAATGGAACCTAAAGCAGTCGTATGACTAACTCTAGGAGCGGATAGAACCCAGAAGGCAGTCGTCAAGTGGCTAACCTTGGGAGCTGGAGGTGAGATCAATGTCTGCCGAACTGAGGATTCGGTAGCGTATTTATATAAAACAAAGTGAAGATCATTGCGTTTATAAGGTTCAAAGTCGCTCCCGTTGATTGCTCGCGTTGTTTATAGTTTGCCTTTAATGTTTATATAACAATCTCCAAGTTCAAGTTCAAACTTTCGACAGGGTGATATTTGCTTAGTAGCTTATGCATTTTAGTAGATTACAATATAAAGGACCAATATAGTCAAAGACCACTGACAATACCAGTTATGTCCACTAGAAAATTTAGCGCAGTAGTTACAAAAAAAAAACCAGAGGAGGTAATCATAATAATTCCTGAAGATAAGAAACAAGATAGTACATCAACAAAGAAAGACATTGAAGAACAAATTGAACCAAGTACATACAATTGGGGCGCAAGTTTCCCGAGTAAAGAAGATGTAAACAATATGTCACCAAACACAAAAAAAGAGAAATTGAATAATACGTATGAAATAAAAGTACCGGAGAAGAAAAACCCGAAATTAAAAATAATAAATTGTAAACGATTAATTTTTAGCCACACGTTTTATTTCGCCAATACATCTTCGCCAGTACAGTTATCATAATTACATAACGCCATGAGTCGACTCTGCTATCGTACAATAACTATATCTACGCCTTATTTCTAATCTATCTATATACTCCGTATTATATAACACTGATTCGATTCTACTGCTGCGCCATTCGTTTTCCAGGGTTGTCACGTCCTCGCCTATTTGAACGTCGCACGTCGCCTCTCCAAAATTTGCTTGTTACAAAATATTGAAAAAGAGATGATAGAGGACCAGGACTTACTTATAGAGACATTGTTCTGCAAAATGGTATAACAACAGATGAAGAAAGCAGAAATATGAAAATTATTAATGTATATGAGGATAAAAGAAAAAAAACCCATACTGTAATATTGGAAGTAGATGTAAACGCATATAAACAGATATCCAGAAGAGAAGTGCTACACATTGGTTGTTCAATGTTTTAAATGTTGGAAATTTAGTCATATAGCGGGAGAATGTATATATTTGTCCTAAATGTAATGAAAATCACAAAATGGAGGATTGCAAAAGTAATAATGAAATATGTGTGTGTAAATTGTAAATATGCAAAAGAGGTTTTGAAAATTCCACGGATAGATTATCACCATAAAGCAGTTAGCAGAAAATGTGAGACATACAATAGTATATTATTTTATATGGAGGAAAAGTGATACTTTTCATGGCGCGCTCGTGATAATAGAGAGCAAGCCATGAAAAGTAACTTTTCCTCCAAATAAAATATGCTGTTTTTTCTTCAAATGTCGACAAATTAATGCAAAAACGTCTCTTTTTAATAGTAATATTAATAATTATTATTAAAGATAAGTGGGTTCGCAAGGCGGCTTAGACCGGTGTCGGTGAATAGGCACAGGTTGTTGCTGTAGTAATGTAACATAAAGCTGTCAGTGGACACTGTCAACAATAATTGTTTTTTTAAGATTGCGTCTCCAATTGCGTTTTAATTCCGTATTGATAAGCAGTTATTGTGTAAGTTCGATTAAATAATAACCAATTTGTTCCTAAATTAGTGATTTTTAGAAATGCAGTCACAAATTGAGTGATAAATACAAATTGTAGTTTAATAAATCTTGAGTTGTTGACGCTTATTTTTATGTTTGTTTGTATTGTATCTATGCTGCTATGACAACACTTTTACCTCCGGCGGCGGAAAAGTGAAAAGTAAAGCTCCGGCGGAGGAAAAACGAAACTTCACTGCCGCCTACACAGTCGAGTAATCACGGATTTACTGACGTTTGAAGAAAAAATCAATTTTTACACGTATTGGAGAAATTAAAAATTACGTTTTAAGGCGAAAACTGTGTAAAGACCATCAAATATCGTTGGTGAGTGAATTTTTGTTTTGTTTTGGAACTCATATTCATACAAAATACCAATAAATTCCTGCACGCCGAGTCGCCGACTGCTTGTTTGATCTTTGGACTTGCTGTATTTGGCTTGTTTCTTTGAAGAAGCGCTGTTGCCGGAATTTATATTTCATCCTTAATTTTTTGATAATAAAATGACAAATTCAAAGCAATGCAAGTTCTGCTCAAAATCAATTGGAAAAAGGATTAAGCCGTTGTGTGGAATATGTAGGGGATATTTTCATTTGGAGTGCAGTAATGTTTCCGAGGTTGATGCCCGTGTTATGCAGTCTGAGAGAAGGTCCTTGACTTGTGCTGGCTGCTTGGAAGAATCTGATCATATGAGACGTCAATCGGCGCGTTTTTCTCAGATTGGTAGTTCAAGAAGATCCGAAGTTTTTGCTCGTCCTGTAGAGTCAACACATGGATTTGATGATGAACCAAAAATGTTGATTAGGGAACTTCAGGACGAAATTAGGGACATGAAAAAGACCATGGAATTTTTTAATGAAAAATACGAGGGGGAAGCAAAGCGAAATAAAATACTAGCAGATATGGGCTCCGAAGTATCAAAGGAAAACCAAGACCTGAGGAACGAAGTTCAAAAGCTAAAATTATCTGTTAACTTCCAAGAAAATAGCAAACGAAAAAATAATATAACAATTACCGGACTGATCGATGACAATGATGAACTTCCTGGAATTTCAAAAAATAAAATAATCAAATTAGTCCAGGCCTAGATGTTGAGTGCAATGAAGGAGATTTTCAAAATATTAAATTATTTAAAATTGATAATGGTGTAAAAGCAGTGGTAACCTTGGGATCGATGGATTTAAAGGAAAAAATACTAAGAGCAAGGTCACAAAAGGTAAACTTACTATTAGGAATACGGGATTGGGAGAGTCCTCGAAGGCAATTTTTATTAGTGAGGATTTATCAAAAGAAATGTATGACCTGTTTAAAAAAGCTCGAAGGGTGCTAAAGGCTAAAAATTACAAATTTGTTTGGCATCGCAATGGTAAAATCCTTGCAAGAAAAACCGAAGACGATAGGTATGTTGTTATCCGTGAAGATAATGATTTGGAAGATCTTTTTTAATTCAGTCTTGTCACCGCAACATATAAATATTTAATTAAAGTAAAATGGCTAACGATAAGGACAGTTCTTTGTTGAAAATTATAAATATTAATGCAAGGTCTTTACTGCCTAATTTTGTGGATTTTTCTCATTTAGTATCTAATAATTATGTCATTTGTGTTACGGAAACCTAGTTAAAAAATTGAATAACTTCGGATGTAGTGTCGTTACCTGGGTATAATTTTTTTAGGAAAGATAGACAGGATAAGGTTGGAGGTGGTATCGGTATCTATGTGAGATCAAATTTGCGTTGTAATACGTTTGACATTAATGTAAATAACGTAAATTTAGAATATGTCTTTTTAGAAATTACTTATGGCTCATATAAGACAGCGCTCGTTACAATATACCGCCCACCTCAAATAAAACACTCTGAAATTGTTAATTTTATAGATGAAATTGCTCCACATATAATTATTCAATTATGACAGGTGATTTACATGTCGATATGCTCAAACCTAATGTGTTGTTTAATGCTTTGCAAAACTTTGGTTTTTTTTCAATTAATTAATGAACCAACCAGAATTACTGGCACCTCAAGAACATGTCTTGATCCAATTTTTATTAATAATATGGAAGTGGTTTTCAAAAGTGGCACAGTCAACTCTGATATAAGCAATCATAATAAAGCCCCCTTTTGCATACTCAAGTTAAAGATAAATAAAATTAAACAAAAATTTATCAAAGGGCGCGATTATAAAAATTTCGATTTAGGGACTTTTCAATATGATTTAAACCGTGTGAATTGGGATAATATTTTTTATATAGAGAATATAAATGAAAAAGTTCGGTTTTTGGAAAGCAATATAATATCTTTATTTGACAACCATGCTCCATTTAAAACTATTCGAGTAAGTAAACCACCAGCGCCTTGGCTTACCAATAATTTAAAATTAATATACAAACAAAGCGACAAAGCATTGCTTAACTACAAAAAAAAATAAAACCCCAGATAATTGGAATCATTACAAGGACCTGCGTAACTTTGCTTTGGCATCCACTAGAAGGGAGAAAACGGCGTACCTTAGAGGCCTTGAAAAAGATAGAGACTCTAAACAGTTTTGGAAGGGATTAAATAGTTTAAATATAAAAACATCCGCAACTAAGCACGCTGAATTACCTTTAACTTTACGTGATCCTGATGCAATTAATGATTTTTTTGTTAACGCTTTTAATAAGTCTAATAACTGTAAGAATAAAATAGAATATTATACCAACAACCAATTTTCTGAGGAAAAATTTCAATTTACTTTAGTTGATCAACAAACCATCATGAAAGTAATTAATAATACCCGATCAAATGCATCAGGCCATGACGGAATTACTCTTCGTATGTTACTTTTGTGTTTACCACGGATCCTTAATCACATAACAAATATTGTTAACACATGCTTGGAAATTGGATATTTTCCTCAGTCTTGGCGGGAGTCAATTATATGTCCAATTCCCAAAGTGTCTAATCCCGAAACTTTGCAGGATCTGCGGCCAATAAGTTTATTACCTATTATTTCAAAAATTTTAGAAAGGGTGGTATATTTCCAGTTATCTCAATATCTTATTAAAAACAATATTTTACCAGTTCAGCAATCTGGCATCCCTAGAGCACTTGACAAAAAGCTTGCAGCAGTGTTGGTATCTTTAGACTACTCTAAGGCTTTTGATGTTATTGATCACGACCTATTGGTGGCAAAACTTAAATTTTTTGGCTGTAATAATATAGTTCTTTCATTTTTCAAATCTTATCTTTGGAAACGTACTCAGCGAGTCTGTATCGGACATAATTGTTCTGAAGCAAAGCCAGTCATTTCTGGGGTTCCTCAGGGATCGATTTTAGGTCCACTTTTATTCGTTTTATATACCTGCGACCTTTTGTCCATAGTGATAGGATCAAAGGTTTATCAATAGGCTGACGACACCCAATGAATGTACTGCTTTGACCCTAATGAAATTGATGAGGCTTCTGAATGTATAAATAATGACTTACGCTTAATAAAAAAGTATTCAACTGAGCATAATCTCATAATTAACCCTAACAAAACTAAAATTTTACTTTTTAGCTCTAAAAATCAACGACCTGCAATTGAAAATAATATGCATATTGCAATTGATGACATTCAAGTCTCTTTTTCGGAATAGGTTAAAATTCTTGGGTTGATTCTTGAATCATCTACGAGATTTCGGGAGCACTTAGGGAAAATCCTTCAACGATGTTATCTACGTTTGCGACTTCTGTATGCTAATAAGAATATCTTAAGTTTTGATACCAGGAAAAAACTTGCAGATTCTTTCGTACTATCTATAATCAATTATTGCCTTATAGTCTATTATCCCTTTTTAGATAAGATGTCTCAGCAAAGATTGCAACGCGTTGAAAATACATGTTGTCGTTTTGTTTGTGGATTGAAAAAGTTCGATCATGTTTCAAGACATATATATGATTTAAAATGGTTCAAATTATCGTTTTTGTTTAAGTTTCAGTTGGTATCGTTTATTTAAAAATAAAGCACCATTACACTTATTTGAAAAATTAATACCTCGAAATATGGTTCATAACAGAAACATTAGACACATTACTTTGACTATGCCACACCACTCCACAGCTTTATTTTCTCGTTGTTTTACATTTAATGTTGTTGTTTTGGAAGAGCAGTTAACTATGTAGGATAGTAGAGGGTATCATATAAATTGTATATCTTTTTTATGAACATATATTGTATGAAAATGTTTCTATTATTATAGGCAACATTAATTATTACCATTAGTGTGATTGTTGATTTAATTAGTAAGTAATATATTTATTGTAAATAGGGTTAAGAGTTAATGAGTAGCTTTAAGCTAATCTTCGCCCTATGGGCAAATGTCATGTACATTTGTTTTCAATAAAAGACAATTTATTATTATATTTTGGTGAAGGATGTGGGAATAGCAAATACAAAACAAACACTAAAAAATATAGAGCCCCATAAACAAATTCGAATACTTTCAGTTACTAGAATTTACAGAACTCAGGAAAATAGTCAAGGAGATGAAAGACAAAAGAAGTAGTACTGACGGTATCAATAAAAGAATACTAAGGAGTTTATTTGAAGTAATTGGACATTGTTTCTTGGAAGTAATTAATACAAGCTTGGAAAAGGGTTATTTTCCCAAGGAATCGAAAAAGTCAGTGATAATCCCAATAGAAAGTCAGAAACACCAACAAATGTGGTGAGTTTCGTCCAATCAATATGGTACCTACATATGAAAAACTCCTAGAAACAGTTGTAAATAAAAAAATGAGAAAATTTGTTGAGGATAATAAAATTCTTACTCCATTTCAAACAGGATTCAGAAAAAAAACATTCCTGAAGTGTCCTGCAGGCAGTTACTTCTAGGTGGAAGTGCGTAATTAGCAAAAAAAAAGTTTGTTGGTATAGTCTTCCTTGATTTTCGCCGTGCATTTGAGACTATAAACCGACATCTTCTGATTAGAAAATGAATGAAATATAGTTTTGGGGAAAATGTACTGAAGTGGTTCTCAGAATATCTACAGTCAAGGTCGCAATTAACAAAATATAATGATGCAGTATCTCTAGTGATGTAAAATAAAAACGGAGTTCCACAAGGAACAGTAATGGGTCCTGATTTATTTGTTCTGTAAATAAATGATGTTGTGAATGTGGTGAAGAAGTGTGAGATGCAATTATTTGCAGATGACACTATTCTATTCTATGAGGATGAAGATGTTGATGATGTTGTTATGACACTAAATAAAGACTTGACTAGGTTGTATAAATGGCTATACAATAATAGTTTAAGTATAAATATAAAGAAGACAAAATTAATGATTCTAAAATCAAAATATAATTTAAGTAATAATTTTAACCATGCTCATATTGAGATTGAACAAGTTAAAGAATTTAAGTACTTAGGGGTGATGCTAGATGAAAATGTAACATTTTCGAACCATGCTAATTATATAACAAAAAAGCTCTCTAAAAAACTAATCTCTTATGTAGGATAGGAAATGAATAAGTAGTTGGACTAAGCTCCTAATTTATAAAACAATAATTTTGCCACATCTCAACTATTGTGCAACAATAATGTTTATGTTTAGTAAGGAAAATATTGATATATTGCAAAAAAAACAGAACTGTACATTAAGATGTATATCAAGGTGTAATACATATAAAAGGATAAAAGATATGTTAAATGAAACCAATTTATTAAGTTTAATGCAGAATATATTCTTAAATACAATGATTGTGATATATAAAATAAAAAATGTGCTGTATCCAGATCACATCGCACAAAGATTACAATTTGTACAGAATATACATACCTACAATACCAGGGCTAGAACTGATTTCTATATACCAAATGAAACCTCGTCTGTTATACAAAATAGTATCTTTCATAAAGAGTTAGTTAGAGTTTAATAATTTGCTTAATGAAACAAAATATTTAAATAGAATGCACAAATTCAGATCTAGACTTAGAACTTATATAGTTAGTAACTATAGTTTATTATAAGGAATTAACAAGATGTAACAAGATGTATTATTGTTTTTGATTAGCCACGGCTATTAATAAAGGATTTATTTATTATTTTTCTATAGGGAATCTCAACTGAACAATTTGCGTTTAAAACAAATGTCACACTGATTTTACACGATTTTTCGTATATACATGGATTTCTAAATCTTCCTTTAAATAGATCCTTAATTGAACAGCTCGCGTTCAAAACAAACGTTACAAGTAGTGTATCCATGAGACTGACTCACTTTCATGAATACACTACTCCTACAGTAATGTCACGGTTTTCGAAATTGTATCTATGTCTGATATACCTACGGGGGGTTTCTCGAAAATAGTGATATTTTCTTATAAACGAGCTTCACTCCCCTCTTTTTATTTTTAATAATTTAATTTTCGTGAGTAATACCACTTTTCAATCTTATTTTTTTGTTGTTGAAACAGGTAGTGGTAGAAATCAATAAGACAGACCACGGGTCCCCGACAGAAGACAAGAAATTACCCGTCGTCGCCGATTCAGAAACCACAACGGGCCAAGACTTTGCCAAAAGACCCAGTACGTTGCATCTCTGCAAAAAGGTCGAATCGAAACGAGAAGAAGACGCGGCGGCGACCGGAAAGTCGAAAAAATCAACATCAGAAGACCGGCCAGAAACCGAACAGAAAACCCCGAAGAAAAAACAAAACCTGGACGAAATCGTCTCCATGGGCAAATCCGACTCGGGGCTCGAGGACGTGCCCGCGGTACTCAAACAAAATGGCGCGCAACACGTCGAGCACGAACGAAATGACGACGCGAACGAACATGGCGGATTTTTTTGGTTAAGTCGCGCGTTTTGCTGTTTGCGGACTAGGCGCGGTTCATAGCGACGAAAAGCGGAAGTTTTTCGTGTGTAGTGACGTGTAGTGTGTACATTTCGACGATGAAGATATTATTATTGCGAAGGGGGATTGCTTCGACAAAATCATCTCCCTCGTAGGTCCATTGAGGATGGCATTTAGGGACTCTGGATAAGAGTTATCGTACATTACGGGTGTGGCTGCATAAAAAACCTTAATTTTTAAAACCTAAAGTTGTGTAGGATATACAGGAAGCGCACTTACTCAAAAAATTGTCGATCTTGTTACGTTATTGAAAAAATCGCACTTTTTCTTCTTTAGAAATCGGCGCTACCAGTTTTTTTAGCATTTTGTTTCGCATTCAGGAATTTGGATAGTTTATTGTATTTTTCAGGAGCCCTCGTACTGCGACCCTTGTTCTATTGTGGCTCACATCTGTGGTTTCCACTATGCCAGAGGCACGCTTCTTTTACCTCTCTGATGGCTTTTTTGTAGTTCTTAGAGCAGTTCTGTATTGAACCCATATGCCGGTCTCTTTAGCTCTATTAAAGAGTTTACAAACCTCCTTCCTTTGTTTGTCAAGGGAGTTGTTCCATCAAGTGGTTCCTCTGTTATCCCTTTTAGGCTTAAGTGGACAGTTTCCATGATAAGCCGTATTTATGGATGACCTCAGTTGCTCCGAGGCCAGCTCAATCTCCAGTCAGGAGCCATCGCTCTTGCAATATTAACCATGTATCACACTGAATAAGAATGAAACAAATATTGCCCTCATCTCTGTCTAATACATTATCTTTTGAGGGAAAACTCTAGAACTTATCGACATGTAGGTCCTGAAAAATTCAATAAACTCCAGGTTTGTATGACCTGATGATGGGAGTCAGTTTATAGAACAATCGTGAGAATGTTGTTAAAAAGTGCTATTCCAATTACACAGATATATAACAGGTGCCCCAAACCTGGTGATTTCGTTGTTAATTTAAATGGAAATTTTCTTTAAGGATATACTATAGATAATGATGTAAAGAAATTTTAACTTTTTGCACTACCACGGTACTAACGTTTTTTTTTTCAAGTAGGCCATGAAAGGTGAAACAATTGCTCGCAAGTAATGAAGATGTTTATATCACTTGCAAACTCATATTCCATATTTCATGGCACACTTCTCAGAAAGTGTTTCACAACTCGGGTAGTCCAAAAAGTAATTTCTTAGGAACGATAGTTGTAGCATTGTATTGGATCGGAAACGCTGGGTACATGCATAATTATTTTTTTATAAAGCAGTACTCCATTTTGAATCAACTTTGACTTTATGAACCAATTAATCAGCTTCCTGTATATTATGTAGTCAATCAGCTCTAAGTAAGAGAAGAGATGCACTATGATCATAAAGACTACCTTCGAATTGACCTAAATTAAATATAGATTTTTTACAGAGGTTTTCTTTATATCTACACACTTAAGAGGATACATGAGACACTTTAAATATCATCTTTTTTTTTGATGTTTTAATATATATATCCTTTGCATATCCTGTCGTTCTTGTTAAGGAGCCTAAATATCAATACATCTCAAAAACAATTTATTGAGACCCCAAGTTCACACAGTTACGAAGATTTTAAAAATCATTGAAGTTTGGTAATATGCCCTAAAAAAATTTTGACGGTACTAACCCTGATAAATATCACCAGCAAAATACAACTTAAGAATATGTGTCTTGTAATGTATATAAAAATTATTCGTTCCTGATTTTTGACTTTCATTTCACATGTCGTTGGAAACTGCTATATATATATTATATAAATAACACCTATATACGTATATGAACTGTTAACAATAAACTGAGAACAAATTTTTATTTTGGTGGTAGGGCTTACAAGAAATGTTTATACAAAAAAAAATCAAAAAAAAATATCGTTTACTACCTCCACGTTAGGCTATAATATGGTTAAAATTAATTTTATATCCTGAATAAAAATGTAAATGTTAAGATATTGGCCCACGTTAAATATATAAATAAATTATTATAGAAACGCTATGAGTTTTATTTAGAGAATTGTCCCAGGTGATCGCACAGAAATTTTTGACAAAAATGTATCTACTTTGAACTCAGATGAGTCACTGCTAAATTATTCATTCATATTCATATCTATTAATGTGATAATACACTTGACGTTTCAGTATTATGGATAAATAAAACTGTGTTGTAGTAATTTAGGAAGCATTGAAAAGGACTAATCGAAGTTGAAGTAGCAGCCCCAAGACTACAAAATATAGATAGGCAAATTGTACAAGATTTCAGTCATTTGGTCTTGGTCTACAAATCAATCTGAAAACCGCGCAGAGTTTGTTGTCGCAATTAGAATAGGTGACGCCATCTAGTAGACGGAGACAAAAAAGGCTATATCTAAACAATTTAATTATTGAAACCTTTTAATTTTCTATGTCTTGTTTTAAACCTGAAATCGTCATTATCTTGTTTATCCCATATACCTATAGGCTTTCAAGTTCAATAAATGTTGTCATACCTATTCCCCTTTCTTGAATAAATAATATACTCCTAAAAACAAAGGGGTGTTAAATGTGCTTACCGTGATATCCACATTCCGCATACCCCCTTACGATCAGCTTGTCGTGGAGCTTGCCCTCCGCATCGGGACTGGTAACTTTGATCAGGATATACTTAAAAGTGCCATTGGGATCGATGTCGACGTTCTTGACTTGCGGTATAACCGACGCGGAAGCCATATTTCTTAAATGTTGCAAGCCCGCAGTTAGTCCAACTCTAATCATGAAACGCTACAATCCAAAAAAATTATAAATGTGTAGGTATACATGTTAACAGTTATTAATGATGAATAACACTATTGATTTAGAAATACTTTGTGAATGACACTTTAAGAGGATACAGGTTGGTCGAACCTAGAAGTTAATTTTCCTCTTATAGACAAGTGCTTGAAGAACCTGTATACACAGCTAAAGCAAAATTTGATTGATTCGAAATAGAATACTTAGGCAAAATGCTAAATCGGTTGTTAGATGCTTGGAAAATTGGTATTTTTTCAAATAAATTAAAACAGCAAATATATGATGTTTTTTCTAATAGTAAGAAAGAAAATTATAAGTATATGCTAGTGGTAAAAGCTGCTGTATCCCATAATAATATGCACCCGGTTGTTTTCGTCATCGGACGTGATGTCAGCGATCCTCTAATTTACGATAGCCAGTGCCGACATTAAAAATTAAATTGACCATTATATTATAAAGTCGTTTCATAATGTGCTAATAGTGACGTCACGCAGCAGACTTTTAGCGGTGTTTTGAATGCATGCATATCGAATTGTCAACTTTCGGAGCGCTGGCAACAATGCAACGAATTCACAAACGCAACCTAACCCAAGTTTTAGCTAAAAATGTAGGTCTATTTTTACGATTTCGTTCATTTGCGAACGTTACTTGGCAAATGTATATTATGTATAAGAAATAGCTCCATTTTATTGCTGGCTACACATACTTGGCATACTTATTTAACGTTTTTAACGGACGGACTATTTTTATATCATCCATAAAACAGGATTTAAGAAATAAGACATTACACAACCGCCCGTAGCTATTTTGTTTGAAGCAATTCAGAAATAAGAGCTAAGAGCTATGGCATTCTAATTTAAATTTAATGAGTTTTTCTACTTACAATACGAAATTGTTTATTGAATTTCACTAAAAAAAGATCAAAACAAATCTGCGGACCGGCTCTCACAGCTCACTGTTGCCGGCTGTCACAGAACTAGAGATGGGAATGGGAACGGATATCATATCGATTTTGATATTTAAAGGTAGACCTAGCACGATGCGAAACTGTGCAAGCGCAATAGCTAAACAAGAATAATATGTATTACTGGTATTATTATGGCTTTGCATGGCCCGCCGCTCGCTACGGGTGCGCAATCAACAAGTACTAACCAAAACTAATCCAAAATTAAGAAAAAAAAGTAAATTAATAAAAAACAAACATCTGTCGCGACCGACGGAAATCGAACCGGCATTTCCGCTGCAAAATCCACGATAAATTCATCCGAAGCCACGGCAATCATCCTAAGGAGGTTCGAATTTTCGGATTTTATACAATTTCGCCATTTAAAATCGTTTTTAAACGGATTTTAGACGACCAAAAACCATATTATTATTTTAAATTAAACGAACTGTCAAAAGTATTATTCAGATTCCCAGGCGTTTAAAACAATATTGAGTCATAGTCCTCTTCTAAAATTTGAAAAAAGTTGGTTATTGACTTTCCCAAATCAAAGTCGACCCAAGATTATACCTAAGGTAAATAAGCTGTGTCCATATGTTGATGTTATTCCTGGTGGAATTAGATTTTCGCAGTAAATTAATGCAGTCCTAAGCTGCCAGTAAGCATTATTAAAGAATCCTAATTAGTGTTATAAATGTGAATGTGTTTGTTTTTATTCTATGAACAAGCTGAAACGTATAGGTAACGGCCATAGCACGTTGAAAATATCAGTTCTCGTCCGATCACTGAAGTTAAGCAACGTCGGGCGTGGTTAGTACTTGGGTGACCGCTTGGGAATACGAGGTGCTGTTGTTATTTTTTTTACAACCGATGTCGTTATAGGATATGTTTACACATCGGTCTCGATTACTAGCAGACTCGTTCAATTCTTTTAATTTGGGTATTCCTTGGGCTAGTTTTTGTTGGTTACGCTTCCGTAGCGAGCGAAGCGAGCGGAGGGCCATGTGTGAAGTGAAATATATGCATTTCTTTAAATTCGGTAAGTAATTACTTGTTATTGTTGTTATTGCTCATCATAAGAAAATGTGCAACTTTTGGCAACCAGGCCCTTGACGTCGGTTACTAAAATTTCATTATTTGCACCTACAATTTAATTTTTTCACTTTACACCTGGGATCCTGGGAAAGTGGGAAAGTAGCAAAATCTGTAAACACACGGATTTTGGGAAAGTAGTACTGTAGTCCGAAAAGGCTTTTAGTCTTCTCGGCTGTAGTAGTAGAAGTTTGCCATTCTAGGTCAATTTAGCCTCAAACTTTGAACTTTGGGGGAATTTTTTCGGCTCAAATGTGGCGAATCTTCAATTTTTTTTAAAACTATTCTATCTATAGGACACCCCTTTCTACAAAAAAAAAGAAAATTTGCAAAATTGACACAACCTATGTGTCACCAGACTGACATTCAAATTTAAACAATTTAAACTCAGATATCTTAGACTTACTCTATTAATAACAATTATTATTATTATTATTATTGTCTTTGAACAGTTAATAATGAATAATTAAGCATTTAAGAGGAAATTCCCATTTCCCCGAACAAGTTGGCAACTATGTTGAATTGTGGTAGCTGTTGCCACCATACAAAAGGAATAAAGAGGATATGTTTTCTAAAACATGTCATGCGCATAAGTACTGCTGTTGCTGTTATATTTTCAAAAAGTGTTATGTTATATATTTAAAAAATGTTATAAATAAACCACTTAAATAAGTACCGCATTTACCGGAACCGATAGGTGAGTGATAAGGAAATTAGGCAAACAAAAATAAATATATTTGAATCGATGAATCTGTCGGCAACAAATACAAAAATGAAGCGAAACGCTAAGAAAGGTACCCGATACGCGATTCACTGGGAGACTCACCCGAAAAACCTCCTGAAAAACTTCTGTTCTTTGATGGAGCACCAAAGCTTAGTGGACGTCGTGATTTGTTGCGGAAACAACACCATTCAAGCCCACAAATTTGTTTTGGCTGCGAATAGCCCCCTATTTAGGGTAAGTGCGTATATTTTAGTTTGGGTTATTGCTATGCGTTTTCCTTTAGAAGCTAAAGATGTCAGCGAACAGACGAATATATATTTTATATTATTGCCTTGTACTGTTCGCTTCATAACGACTACTGCTAAATTGCTTATTGCATATAATTATGTAATTAATTGGGGGCTTTGGCTAGTGAAAAATTACAGTTATTTAACGGTTAGTAGGCACTAAAAAGCAAAACTATGGCATATTTGAAATTTTCTTGATTTTGTCCAATTGGGCCACACATTATAATAAAATGTCTTGCATTGATAACAGTGAATTTTATTGTCAATATATTTCTTTTAACAGGAAGAGTTTGAAAAAAACCCTTCAATCGAGCAGATCATGATCGGTGGGTGCGATTATGCTGTACTGAAAAGTGTAGTAGAAATCATGTATTGCGGTCAAACAATTGTTAATGAAGATAATGTCAAATTTCTGATGGCCGTTGTGAAACTGTTCCAAATGAAACATCTGGAAAATTTATTCACCGAACAAACAAATTCTAGTAAGATGTATTTTCGATCTATACATACATAAAATATTTAGAGGATTAAAAGGAGTGACCTCGTAACGCCTATATGATACATGTCATTTCTCATAAAGCAAATGTGTTTTTTTTTTTGCGATACGAGTAAAGATTGTTGTTAGTTCGGACATACTTAATGTAAGTAAATTTTCATTGCTTATGCAAGGCAAAAACTCGTCGACTTCTTAAATAAAATTAATAATTACAATATAGCATATTTCTATATTTAGCCGAAAATATTTACTTGCCCAAACCGCAATTCCTCACCAAGAAGCCCAAATATCCAGCGTTCACTTACCAGGCGCCAACCACCGCGCCGCAGAACGCTTGCGTGGATGTCGTTTCAACTGCACAGCAGCAGTGCGGCGTCGCCAGTGCTGCGCAGATCGCCGTGGCCATGACTACCGCGCCGTTGTCAAGTGGTGCCGGTATCTTGACGCCATTGGATCTTAACGTGAGCGTACCGGAGTCGAGAGCGGGGTTTAAGTCGTACGGACGAGGCAAGAGGACCTTAAAACAACAGGTATATGCTTTGTATAGTTTCACTAATTTTAATATAATTATTAAAGTAGAATTTTGCAAGGACAAGGATGTATGAGATATTGTAGGTACATTTCAAGTTTCGTGGAAAATACTATTGTTCGGACATCTGCTCTTCGAACCATGTCCCTAGGAATTATTTTTTAAATATATGCCCTCGAACCTGTAAACTTGTACCTCATCGTCCCAGTATACTTGTGTCTTCAGTTGATCAACATATTGTTATGTCATTTGCAAACCAAGTACTGAAGAGGCTTCTAAGTATTTGCAAAGAAGAGAGAGGTGTACACCGTCGGTCGTTTCTCCAATACAGATATATTTATAGATAGGCATATTTAGAAAAGCATCCATAATTTTCCACCTTTTAGGCGGAACAAGCATGCGTAAAAGAGGCCCAAGCTTCCAGAATGGCACTGGCCAGTTTACATAGAGAAATTGCGGCAGCTCCTCAGGTAAGTTTCTTAAATTCTTAATATATGACGTTCTTTTATAACTGATAGAAAATAATATACTTTGTGAAGTAACTGCCATATAATACTGCTAAATGCGGTCGTGTTTTATGGCCTACAGATTTTTAGATGTTGCGACTGGACGAGCGATTTTTCAAGCAATTTAATATAGCTAATTCATCTTATGTTCAAAAATAATGCGCTTAATGGTAGTTTTGTTATTTTTTTGGAAACAATGCTTCCTAAAATTGCATATGTATTTTAATTGTTTTTATTGTTTCTGGTCCGTTGCACTAACGTCTATGTGTCACACTCAAGTTAAGAGTCGGATTTTAAAGAAGCCTAAATATCGAAAAATGGCATTTAGCTTTCAAGTGTTGCAAAACTAAGGCTCAAAACAATTGTGTATGTGTACAATGTTATGGTATATATTATAAAAGCTGCCTTTAAAGGCGTAGGAGAGTTAAAGTTATTCAAGACAATTTAATCTTGGGCTCAGTAGACTGCTCGGAGCGTTCCAATTCTTTTGATTTGGATGTAATTTCAGGTTTTAGCGAGATTTTGAGAGAGCTAAAAGAGGAACTCGGTAACAAAACCAACCAAATAGACAAACTTAGGAAAGATAAACTTTTCTTGAGTAGGCGCAATCGTTGGAATGCGAGTTAGCCAGTGATAATAACCTTCTGAAGAAGCACTTAGCTGATTTTAGCATCAAAAAAGTCAACCATAACACACAGAAAAGCCAATCTTCGGTAGACACATAAACATTCTTCCACGGTAACTTCTCCTAAGATATTGCCTCTCAAACCTCCAACTACTGACAGGAGGTTCAGGCAAGCTTAGCCGAGTTACGCAATATCGAGGAAAAATATGAGGGTAATAGAAGCATGCTACAGAAAACGTCGGAGTTACTGGCAGAACTTAAGATTTTAAATGCTCAAATGTTCACCAGTTTGAGCTGGAGGAGGTTCTGGAGCTATTAAACCACTTGGACAATAAGAAGTATTCATCTTATGGAGAATGTCAATCATGGATTTCTATACCCCAAATGGCAAATCGTATTTCGAAGCTAACTTCTAACTTCAACTCTAACGACAGTGTCATTATGTGTTTAAATTTGACTTCTATTATTAATTTCAGTAATCTTCGGTTAAGAAAACTATTTTCGATCGGAAAGTACACAAATGTGATTTTCTCATTGACATATATTCAACAACGAACAGTTATGAATATTTCAGATATGTGTCATTTTGCGACCAGACTATTAAGTGCAGGAGTACATCCATTAGCATTTTAGATAGTACTATTGCAAATGGTAGCTATAGATTAGCAAAGAAATCACGCTGTAAAAATTTGTCGTTCTTTGTCAAGATTAGTTGTAGAATGGAGCATAATTTTTCATTGGCTTGCATTAGTTATATGGAGAGCATACATTTAATACATGATACTGTTGACTGTTGACTTAACTGACTTATCTACTGTTGACTTTACTGACTTAACCATAAATTCTTTCCCTGATAATATTCGTGACAATGGTCCTTTTTTAGTTGAAGGAAGTGTGACTTGAGTATGCTAAACATTCAATCTGCTAGGAATAAAATTGACAATCTTGAGGTTTTCTTGGATAAAGTAAATTTTCCAGAGATTGCGTTTATTGACTGAAGACTGGCTTGATGATGCTGAGCCTTTGGTTGTAGCTGGCTATCAAGATATTTCAAAAATCTCTCGTAAAAATTACAAAAATGGAGGTACAATTGCCCTCATTAACGAAAATTTTTTGGGCGACCTAGATTTTAAGGCCCTGGATAAACTAAATGGGTTGTTGGTTGAGAGAGCATTTGAGTTTTCTGTTGTATTTTCACAAAAGAACAACCTAAGCATTGGTGGCCTTTGCTAAATCTATTCATTCCTCTTTTGAATTAGGCTATTTTTCAGACATTGTTTAAAGTCCGCAAGGATAATTCTCATTCACAAGGGAGGCGAATTTAGTGATCCTTCTAACTTCCGTCCAGTTTCACTCTTGTCTACCCTCTCTAAAGTAATACAACAGCTTATTAAAAAACTGATGGTCAATTTCCTAGAGGCCAATCACACTATTTAAACAATTTGGATTTCAATCTAAAAAAAAAATGCTTCAGATGCAATTTTTTTTTCCTGGAGGAATTGTTGGCTGGTCTAAACAGGGGTGAGCGTCTGTGGCAGTGTTTTGTGACTTGTCGAAAGCATTCGACTGCGTATGTTATGAAATACTGATGAGGAATCTTTCTGTCTGCGGCTTTGGGAGGGTGGCAGTGGAGTGGATCAAATCCTACCTGTTGGGTCCGTACTCAGGCTATTTCTGTTGGGGAGGATCTTACACTTCAAGAGATTGCAATTGGACACCATATAGTGGATAGTACCTCTAACGTTAAGTTTCTAGGTCTTGGTATTGATTCAAACTTTAGTTTAATTACCACATTTCACAACTTACAAGGAAACTTACGTCTGGTGTATATTGCGTGCGAATCACTTCCTTGCAACTGGGCAGACAAATAGCCAGATCTACATACTTTGCGCTGGTGGAATCACGCCTTCGGTACGGCTTACCATTTTGGGGGGTATGCGCAAAGTGTTTGTTTCGACAGGTTTTTGTTATGCAAAAGAGAGCACTTCGTTTTCTCTGCCAAGTTCATCCGGGAACCAGTTGCAGGTCACTTTTTATACAAAACAGTATATGACGCTCCCTTGTGTGTATGCTCTTGAAACTGTATGATAAAAAAAACACACTTGTCGAGGTTCTCTCCCCATCAAAACATTCATCTGACTCGTCAAGGTAACAATATCAGACTTCCAATACCACATTTTGTTATGGTCCATCGTTCCTTTATATACAGTGAGATTAAATTTTATAATCATTTGCCACAAGACATAAAACTTGAACCTAATTTAAGTTAAATGTCGTGATCTATTGGCTGAGTGCCCTTTCTATACCATGGACGAGTACTTGAATCACCGGTTCACCATCTGACATGTAAATCTGTTTTATACAACATTTTATTATTTTTTGTTTTTTCTTTTAATTATTTTATACTCATCTAGTATTAACACGTTTGTAGTTGTTGTCCAATTATTAATAGGTTAGGATTGACTTTCGCAACTTGGATATACTAACATTCTTTTGAAACCACGTAATATAGTTAAGTAATTTTTATTTTATAAAAGTATCTTTACTGTAGAATTGTCAAATAAATTGCTTATGCCGATTCTTCGAGATCTTAGCATAAGACTTTGCTTTGTCAATTAAATTGTAAATTCATGACAATAAAGCTTTATTGAATTGAATTGAACAACTATTTTACTATTTGAAGGTGAATTATGTTGTGTAGAGTGAATTTCGTTCAATATCATTAAGTAACTATAAGTAATACACAAAGAAAAAAGTTGATCATACGAAATTTATTTTAATTAATTTATAATCGTTTTGATTGTAGGTGGAAAATACTTATTTTAAGTGACCAAAAAGGTTTTAATTTGAACCATTTGTTAAATACTCTTTTGAAAGATGCTTGTAACCAATCAATATTTAAACCTTATGCCATGTTTCTTAATGTTAGTGAAAGTATTATTGAGCTAACCAAAGAGTTTACCTTACATGATTATTTGATTATTACAGCCGGTTTTAATGACTTAAACAAAAACAAAATTCCTCTTTTTAGAGAAATAAATAGCTTTTTAAAACAACTGGTACATACAAATGCTCTCCCCTACAATATGAACTCTAATATATCTAAAGCAAATGAATTAATCTATAAATTTAATACAAAAATGTACAATTTTCTAAACAAATTAAATTTGCTTTTTAGATGTTAACTCTCACTTTACTCCGCTCAAAAAGAGTGTTATTTGTGAGATGCTCTCTCAGTTGATATTTCGGGGACCGATCTCTAAAAAATCTAGTTTTTGTTAATCTTTTGGATGACTACTTTAATTTGGATTCTTCTAACTCTAAAAATATACAAAGCACAGGTGTGGAGGTGGGGATTGAGTCCGAGAATGTTACAGAGACAGGTTTGGACACTGAAGTGATAACTGTAGATGCAGATGTCCGTGAGTCGGATCCGGGTCTAGATTTGAATCTAATTTTTTCAAACATAGATCGACCTTTACAAAGCACTTAGCTGCTGATAGTAATAATCTTTCCTTTCTTCTCTTGAATATTCAGTCACTTAGAGTCAAGTCTGCCGAATTGTATCTCTTTATTGATCAGTGCAAGTACCCAAACCTTATATTGATAACTGAACATTGGCTAAGGGTGAGCTGACCCTCATTTCTGACTATGTGGTAGCGTCGTCCTTTTGCAGAGCTATTTATGGTGACGGTAGCTGCATAATTCTAGTCAACGATGAATTTTTAGCCAAGTCATACCACTACACAAAAGTGGAGATTCGAACGAGCCTTCTAATTATATAGACCAATGTCACTTTTATCTGGTTTATCTAAGATTGTGGAAAAGCTTGTTAAATGAAGGATGATATATTTTCTAGACTTTAACCACGTTCTAAGTTCTCATCAGTTTGGTTTTCGGGAGAGCCAGTTTTTGGGAGGGACTGTATTCTGTCATAAATAGTGGTGGGGTAACTGCGGCAGCTTTCTGTAACTTATCAAAGGCATTTGATTGCTTTGATCACCAGATTCTGCTGCAGAAGCTGCATCACTATGGATTTCGAGGTATAACGCTTTCACGGTTTCAATCCTATTTTTCCGGACGGCGGCGACAGATGGTTTGTGTTGGATCAACTCGGTCTGAAATTCTGGAGAACTATTGTGGGATTCCTCAAGGATCAGTTTTGGGACCTGTTTTGTTTCTTATCTTTATAAATGACTTTGCCTCGCTAAAGGTTACTGGTAGATTTACTTTATTCGCTGATGACACCACAATTCTATGGCACTGTGCTGATCTTTTCAGTCTAAAGCGAGCTATTCAGGTGGATCTTCAAATGCTCAAGTCTTGGTGTGACTCCAACCTGCTCGTACTGAACTTGACTAAGACAAGTGCTCTGTTCTTCAGGTGTGATCTGGGATTTTCTAACCTCTACAATATGTCAATCGAGTGTCGGCCTGAGGCTAAGTTTCTTGGAGTAATCATTGACTCTCAATTAAGTTTTAGGTCGCATATTGCGGTCTTTTTGAGGAAGGGTGTTTTGCAGTGAGGATGATGGCGGTGGAACTGGGGCATTCTTTATCTAGATGAGTGTATTTTGCACTTATTGAGTGAAGGTTGAGGTATGGCATCTGTTTTTTGGTATGTGTGGTCATAACTTAGTGAACACTCTTTTCATTTTACAGATGTGGGCTATTAGATATATTTGTGTAGCTAACAATCGAGCTTATTGTAGACCATTGTTTATTAAAGAAAATAAAATAACTTTATACAGTTTATTTATTCTGGAAACGGTTACACTTATCCATAGGAACAGACACAGACTGTTGTCTCGTAATGTCTTCCACGCCACCGGAAATATTTCAGACTTAATGCTGCCAGTTTCTCGCTCAGCTTTAGTAAATAAATCAATAATTTATGAGAGTATTAAATTATATAATCATTTGCCACTACGTTTAAGACGGATTCTCTAAAGCTAATTAGAGGAAAGGTTAGGGGACTCCTGGTTGATAGAGCCTATTATTTTCGGTTTTTGTATTTGTTACTTTTTATTATTATTATTGTCTATCAGTACTGTTGTGCTTACGCTTTGTCGACAAGATATTATGTCTTCTGACAATAAATCTTATTTTGACTTTGACTTTGTATAATAAAGTGTATATTTTTCTACTAAAATGGATAGTTTTATCCACAATATCGAAATAGAATTATTGCACTCGACGCGTGTTTCGCTAACCATGTTAGCACCATCAGGAGTTAATTAAAACTGGTTTTAATCATATCTTGATGATGCTAACATGGTTAGCGAAACGCGCGTCGAGTGCAATAATTCTGTTTCGGTATTGTGGATAAAATTCCGCTTTAGTGCATTTTGCCGAAGGTTCCAAACCCCAACATTGTATATTTTTCCAGGTTAACAGTTTTATCATCGAAGACACTTGCACCGAAACCACTGTCGAAAATTTCATTCCGCATACAGAAACGACTCCGTACGCCCAAGTTTTAAACTACGATGTCATCAGTGAAAGTCTGCAAAATGCCATGTTTTTACCGGTATCCGGTTCTGAAAACGACAATCAAGGTAACTCATAGGTTCAGAAATGTATACTTCAATTAAAAAAAAGGGGAAACTATTTTAGTGTTCATTTTTAAGTCCGTATGTGTCTCGAAATAGATTTCAACTATTTTGATTATTGAACAAAAATCTAACCAGTATGTTTTCACAAATAATTACATTTTCTTGGATATAAACAGTGTCGAACTGGAGTTAGTCTCTCTCCAGAAGATCAAAGCACTGAATATCACTGCCCTGTCAATATAACAGATGGTTTTGAAGTCACATCGAATGTCTGCTTTCGATTGACGTGTACTGATCTACTTATTGGCCCTTGTATTTTTTAAGGTCCATATAGTAATGTGATCAAACCAACAAGCCAATCGGAGAAGCGCCCCTTGACGGCCGACAAATTGAAACTCATTTTGGGGGCTCAGGCACCCACCAACGTCGAAATCATGTATAAAGACGCCGACGGCAATTTCGTTCCCGTTAACGAGGAAGTTTTGCAGAATCTTTCAACGAAAGACGGTTAGATGCTATTTAATAATTTTATATCACATGCATGAATTGGTTATTTTGTACTTTACAGGTCTTCAGTACCAAGTGGTCGACGAAGACGGCCGCATAAGCGAAATGAAGGAATTACAGATGATCGATAAACTCGACAAGATTATCGATAGCGCTAGACGCGACCCGATATCGAACGCCGAAATTATCGATATCAACAAGCCGCCTCTCGAAGTGGGCGATTTTTTAAAGGACCCCGAAAGTTCTCTTTCGATTAAGGTAAAAACTTGCATGTTCCTATTATCTGGTGAACATTATTATTTTTTTTTTCGTTAGGACGGTTTGTGCTCCATAATTTTCAAGAGCGGACAAGAAACGGCCATCCCCACGTCCATGGGCAACACCCAGCCAACGTTGGAGCTGCCCAGCCTCGAATCGAGTCAGCCCAGTTCGGAAGTGGACTTGAAATTCTCACCCGACATGTTTTTCGCTGACATAATCTCGAATGACGTCCAAAACGACGTCACAATGGGCGAGGATGACCTCTTTGCCGAAACTCGCCAGAAGGACGAACGGCTCTAATAGAGATGATTTATTAAAAAAAAAAATCTATTTTTGGAGTGTTTCTAGTACAATTTTTAAGCTTTGGCTGACAAAGCCATATCATTATCTAAGTGTAGGTCGAGTAACGTCTATTCCTGCGACATGCTAGTTCGCTATTGCAAGCAATATTTTAAACGAAATTTTGATTAATTACAAATTGTATTGCTCTGTGCACTTTTGTCATTTTCTCACAAATATATTCAATAATAATTGTTTTATTTTATACCTTAATTAATACTTGTCATGCTACATTCAAAGTGTCAATGGAGCCCCCCTCAAAACGAAGGTATTTGGCTGTGTGAACCTAAATTTTAGTAAATATAGAGGTTGCCAATAAGATTTGAAAATGTAAAAGGATAAGGAAGGCTGACAGGACTTGCAATTATTTTTAATTTATTGTAATGTATTTTTCAAAAATGCAGTATTTTGATCTCTCATATAGAGGTAGTATGATAGCACCGCGATAAGTAATTGTTGTTATTTTATATTTTATTTTGTTACATGAGCAAAAGCGATTTTGTTTTCAGTTTAAATCCACATAAATTTGATTTATGGCAAATCCTTGTAAAATGCAATTGTTTTTCCTGAGTAAAGTAAAAAAAGGATCCATTTTGTTTGTTTTTATTGCCAGTTTACCGTGGAAGAAATAACGATCGATAATTCCAAAGAGTTAGGCTGCTATTACAAAATTTGAAGTGGCCATAATATGTTTTAACGTTGGTAGGCACTGGGCTTGAAGAATAACTGATAGATGCCATTTTTCAAAGATGTAATTGGAAATTACTAAAGCTGTTCCATGAGGACGCATTAATTTCTTTTCCCCCATCTTTGCCGATTTATAAGCCATGTTAGCTACTCGGCAAAACAAATTATTGCGCTTATATGCCCGAATAAATTCTTAAAATCAATGAATAAGATTTCAAGATATAAAACTACTTATTTAACACAAAATGCATCGATATGCTAAAGTAAAATTTTACCTTGAAATGTTCCATAAAATCGACCAAAAACCGCTGCTTATCGCTTACAAAAAATGAAAATCCTTTGATTCTGGATCATTTTCCCATCATCTTCAAATCAATTAACAGGATTTCAAGCAAATAAAACTACTTATTTAACATAAAATGCATCGATATGCAAAAGGTAAAATTTTACTTGGAAATGTTGCATAAAATCGACAGAAAGCTTATCGCTTGCAAAAAATCAAAATTCTTTGATCCTGGCCCATTTTCCCATCTTCAAATTAATGAGCAATATTTCAGGCAAATTTATTTATTTATCAATATACGGGATACCCCATTTTTAAATTGTATTTCAAATAATTAACATTCACGTAACAATAGCACAGCTTACCGGTTGTTACGGTAACGAGTAAGTTGTGACAATAGCATATTAATTCAGTCAAAATAAACAAAAAAAAAAAGTTTGCAATAATTCGCATAGAATTAAAAATTGGTACAGGTCATAAGTACACTATTACAAATAATATATCAAAAATCCCCACCGATCCCAAGTGTGCTAAAAAATATATTCAAGGTCAAAGGTCAAAAGTATGTTTTTTAATTATTGAGCTATCGCTATCATTTACTTATGTCGTTTTTTTGGAGCAATTGGTTATATTATGCAAGGAAGTGGAATAAAAGAGGTACTTTCTTTACTTTATGCACCTAATTCATTAGAAAATATACAGAGTGCCCATGCTGATGATGAGCTAGATGCAAATCTTAACATTACTGTTGAAAATATAGTAAATAACACTATTTCATACAATATTATTGAAGATGGTGATGAAACAGCTGAAACATCACTTTATCAGTTCAATCAAAAACTAAAGGAATATGAAGAACGAATACCTACAGGAAATCTATGGATACAATACTTTCATATGGTGTCGATTGCAAAGGAGTTTATAAGGGCTGAGCGTATGGGAGATTGGCAAGCTCATTGGAATAGTGTTACACAAATGCATCCTTAATTTCATGCCTCAAGACATTTTAATTATGCGAAATCTGCGCACCTATATTTGCAAGATATGCTACAATCAGAAAACTTAATTGATCCAAATGTTTATAAAATGATTTTTCACTGTTAGACGTTTTGATAAATTAAATAGTGGACCTTCTACAGATATGGTGATTGGGCAATCGATGATGAAATTAATGAAGACAGATGGAGATATTGCTTGAGGAAAAAGTACACAAGAGAGTGTCATAAGTAAATGGGTTTATGGCATGCATGCGATGAACACTGTGTGTCAAGGACTGGAAGATCTCGGTAATGTTAGAATGGATAGAACAGATCAGCATGTAGACGCAAGTGATTCACGAGTGAAGAGAGATATTGAAGACGTCAAAAAACTTTTTGAGTGATGCTTATCACATGATCCTTTTGCTGAAGTTAAACAAATCATTTCCATTGCCAGTGGAGTCGTCGGTGATAATAAAATTAATTGTCATAATGCTCGTGAAGTAGGATTGGCTTCTATGATTAAAATGGCAGGACAAGATTTCAATAATATTAAACTAAAATGTGCTGACAAAGTCTTTCCCATTTTAGCCATGAGTAGCACCATAAAAGTTCATGATGGAAAGGTACCTGTAGATCCGGTATTATTATTTCAACGCATGAGTATTACTAATGCATTTCAGGATGAAATTGAAAAATTCTTCGAATATGAATTAGCTCCCTACCCACTATCTCTCTTTGATGCAATTGGAATGCGTAAAGCACAGAAGTCCGTCATCTACAGTTGTTTTAAATCAGTAAGTATTGAATATATCGACACAAATGCTACCCACATCATTTTGGTTATAGAGCGACTATATAGTATTTGATGGTTCCAGTAATTATAAGAAAATATTAAAACTGCAGAACAATGTTGTCGGACTACAAAAACATCTTCATGTTGTGATGTCGTTTTTGATGAATTTCGGACAGTTCCAACAAACCAACAATTTCTTATTGGCTAGGCAATCAACTGGACCCAAAGGACTGGGGTTGGAAAGTGGTAGATAACACTTTGGAGACAATTCAAACTTTACTTCCACCTGCTCCAGAAAAACTCCTTAACACTATTTTTTGCAATTGCAAAAGGGTTGTAGCACAAACTGTGGCTGTAAAAAAGTCTGATTATTTAGTTTACCAGTATGTACAAATTGTTAAGGTCGGTCGTCAAGGCCAGTCTTGCTTTAATATTGCATCAAATGCAACAGATGAAGATTCTTATGATATAAATGAAGAGACACCTAATGCATCTTTCTTCTTTGAACAATCTACAGATATCCAGCAAGAAGAGAACGAAGAGAGCGAGGAAGAAGGCGAAGAAAACAGTACTGTAGAAAGATTTGAAGATTATCAGTCGGACTAAAATTTTTCCGAAATCAACAATAATTCGTTCCATTTTAATCATTACCGTTAACATACTATTTTTTAATTATTAGCATATTGTCTAATAAAACCGAATTACAAAAAAATTTAAAAATAATTTTGACCTTTGACCTTGAATAAATTTTTTAGCAGACGTGGGATCGGTGGGGATTTTTGATATTTTATTTATAATAGTGTTTTTATAAGACCTGTACCAAAATTCAGCTTTATGCGAATTATTGTAAATTGAAATGCGTATTTTGACTGGATTATATGTAAATCTTTAAAAAATATATGAATATATCAAGTTATAGCTCTGACTGCAAGACTGCAACGATAATTATTATGAGCCTCCAAAGGAGAAGTGCAAAGCTACGGGTAAGAGGAGAATGAGAACCATAATTAGTCCTATGGGTACCAAGGGAGAACATCTCACACTTCCTAAGAAGGTATTTTAAGATACCTCTGACTGAGAAGATGAGGACAGTCAATATGACCATTAATCAACTTATATACAAAATACAAGTCGCAGAGTCTTCTTTTGTCCTCAAGTGATTGAAGACAAAGGAGCCGCCGAACCCCATCAAGATCATCCGCTGCACCACGCATGTAAACACAATAGCTTAAAAAACTTACGCTGGACCCGTTCCAGTTGCGCTTTGTAGACATTGTAGAAAGGTGACCACACAATTGAAGCATACTCCAAATGGGATCTAACCAGGGAGCAGTACAGTAAGCGAAGTGAGCTTAATATGATCCTAAAGGTGGGTTCTGAATCAAGATAAATCCCCAAATCCTTAACAAAATCAACAACATTTAAACCATGACCATTAATTTATAAGTAACAGTTATTTTGCTTGTGTTTAAGAAAACTAATGGAAAAGCACTTTTTAGCATTCAGGGACAATTCTGAAAAAGGTGCTAAAGAGCGCTGAAGCAATGTGGAAACGCTTTCATGATCGATAATTCTAAACATTTTGAGATTATCAGCATAAAGTAAGTACTTACAGTCCCTAATGTCACAAAGAAACAGGCTGAACAATACCGGAGCACAATGGCCACCCTGGGGCACACCCGAAGTAGCTTCAATGTTACCAGATTCAAAGTTTCCAATTCTAACCCTCTATGTGTGCTCCCACCAATATACTCTGGAGCCACCTCACAAACCGCTCATCAGAGTCAATCGCTCTGAGCTTGGCAACGTGTAAATTATGATCCAGCCTATCAAACGCTCTGGAGAAGTCAGTATAATCAACCCGACAACCTCTTTCGAAGGCGATCAGCAGGACAGTCTCATAAGAAACCAAATGAAACGGTAGACATACCGCTGTTTACACATCCAGCCAATTGATTGTGCATGAGGCCATCGAGTAATTTAGGGATTCCAAATTGTTTAGATATGCTCCTATAATTACTTACACATTCCCTCTCCCCACATTTAAAAATAGGTACTATAAAGCTCTCCTTCCAGATCCCCAGAAGCTCACCCTCAGCCAGTGACCCATTAAACAGCATCCATATAGAGCCCTGGAGCAAATACTCTGGAATACCGTCAGGACCCGATGACATTTTTAGTGGCAGGTGTCAGATTTTCTCAAAAACATCTGCCAAGCTTATGGTCTTAAGTCCAAAGTCAATACATTTGTCAATTTTATAATCAGGCATAATTGTGTCACTATTACTATACCTACATTGTTGAGAATTACTCACAAAAAAGATTAGCAATTCCTTGTCCAGTAGTGGCTATTTTGCTGTTGTAATACATAGAGCTAGATAGTTCATTGGACCTTCTCTGAGAATTTATAAATAATCAAAACATCTGGATTCTCAGAAATGCTATGCTCAGCTCTCTCCAAAAAGATTACATAGTCTCTCTGTGCCAAATTAGGAAAGTTTAAGCTTCTATACATTTAGAAAGGTATTTTTTGGGGACAATACGAAATCATTCAATGCTTCATTCAATATTTTGTGAAACAAACTAGTAGATTCATTTATGTGTTTGTTTGAGAATATCATTTCCTATTGAATATTCACAAGATAATTATCAAGAGATACAAAATCTGAGTTCCGATAATCACGATAAGTTATCTCACAACTCACTGTTTTGATTTGCATAGCACTTATTAGACAGACATAAGCTTTATGATGTACGCTACAAGGAAGTAAAGGGTCACTGTCCAAACAAACAGATGCGTTCCCTACATGACTAAAATTTAAATCTAATTATATATTATGACTATTGGTATTGTGATTAGCTGGCTAAGATTCAAAAAGGCAAAGTTCTCAGCAACTATTTCAGGATTATTTCCTGTCAGATAGTCAACTCGAAGTTGGTGTCCATCATTGCAAGAGGTAAATTATAGTCCCCACAAAGCAATAGGCTGGCAATGGAGTAGTCATGATATATTTCGTTTTTGTACGCCCATGTTATTTCGGATTGTTTACCGTGCTTGGTTTTAGAACGGTAGGTTAAGTTTACTGGTTACTAAGCAAAACCGCCACGGTAAGTAATTTACTCACCGTTTAGCTGAACGGTAAGTAAAATATATATAATTATATTCATAGTAACAACAGAACCCACTTAAGGTTTAGTGGATCTACAAGGCAGAAATAATTATCCAAAACACAATTTTTACCATTTTCAAGATATTTGCTTAGTCAATGTCTTTGTGTTCATAATGGGGGTACAAAAAATAGTATAAGCATCTCGAACAGTAAGGAGTTTACCGATCTCCTCCAATATTGGCAACATTGTCGTCGATCGGTAAACTGTCCTTACTCTTCTTGATACTTATTAATATACTATAACAGCTTCGCAATGTTTCCGCTTCCTTGGTGGGAGGTATATGAACTCAACCAACAACCAGATGATAGGAGCCCCGCTTAACAAACACAGAAGTGTTCCACCAAATTATACTTTGTTTTTATCATCCTAGGGCTCAGAGCCTTACGCACAAAAAAATAACTGCCCCTCTCCTCTTCTTCCCACTAGTTGTCTCGGTTCTGTCGCTACGAAATGCCGTGAACCCCCTTACACAAACCTCAGCATCAGCCCGCTTTTAGTTAGTACAATAACATCGTAATCACACAGAGATATTGCCTGTTTCACGTCCTTAATAATTTTCGTGTTCATGCCACCAACATTTTGATAATACACCCTCAATAGGGTTAGTGATCGTTTTTTGAGCATATATTTGTGGATTGGCTTTTGCTGTGCAGTTAATTTAGCAATAAAAGGGACTACCATTTCTAAATCGGATCCCTATATTCTTCTCACCATCACCTTTCCTGCAATCCAGTTCCTCATATAAGTTTATAACACTTCTCTGCATTACAGTCAGATCAGATTTAATCTTAATACTGCTCTCATTGATTCTTGACTTCATTTAAAAACACTGTGAGACAACACCCGATTCAGAGAATATTACCTTAATAGGCCTCGGATAGTCACGCGATCTACCTACACGCATGAATTTATATTCTCCAATCTGCTAAGCAAGTTACTAACGTGAGATTTGTCGTGATTCACCCGTACTTTAATGTCATTTGAAGAGTTCTCGTCAATATTGAATATCATTAAATGTTTAGACTTTGTCGACCTCTCTTGTAATTATGTAAACATGTCAGCACTTTTATCAGAAAACAGGCCGGAGGAGAGTAGACCTCTATCACCACAATCTTCCCCTCTGAATGAAGATACGTCATCCTGAAGCTCAATAACTTTGGATTTCAACATTGATTCGCTCGTTTTTAGTCTATTTTCTCATTGATAATAACTAATTTAACAGAATATGCATCGATATGCTATAAGTAAAATTGTACCTCGAAGTGTTTCATAAGATAGTCATAAAACGTTGCTTATCGCTTCAAAGAAATCTAAATTCTCTAGTCCTGGTCCATTTTTTCATATTCGAACTGCTTTTTTATAGATGAGATCACGAGGTGCTGAACGCGTCTAAACAAATTTTCACTTTAAAAATACACCGTGATTTGTTAGATTATTGATTTTATCTTATTGTGATTCGTTTCGATCTTCTTGAAGAAGCTACAATTAAAACTACAACATTTAGTAGAAGTTTTTTTATTAATTTTACTATATAAACACTATCAATGTAATAACAATATTTAAATATTAATTCTTAAAGAAAACCTCTAACGTAAAAGCTAGAAAAAAAAAATCTAGTATAATATAGATAATAATAGACAAATATACAAGATGTGATACAAATAAAAAGTTTTGGGGACAGTACAGTAACTTTACGATTTCGTCTTTTATTTTGGGATAGCGACAAGCGCGCTCTTTTTGGCCCAAAGCATACAATTTTATTTGCATTTTCATTAAGCGACGTTTAACTGCCAATGCTTGGCGCGATCCCAATGAACACGAAGCGCTGCGTGGCTCTTAAAATAAGGGAGAGCAATAAGGGTTATTAATTAGTGTGTAACGATCCATGCTTTTTAAAAGTAAAAACTTATTTCAAAAAAAACCGAACCATTTCTCCTAACCGTACAGTTTGTACTATAATTTTGTCGTTAACACAAAAATGACATTCAAATTTTAAAACTAAATACCGTTTTGTAATTGACAAACATATGCGTAAAGCTAAGAACAATTTGGATAAAGTTTCAAAGCGAAACTATCCCTAAGAAAATACAAATATTTTAAGACAAATTTTATATAAATTATTTGTGTTTTCATGTTCTGATTAAACAACTTTAAAGCGGTAAAGGAAGCACAAAAATATAGAGCGTGGGCGCAAAAGACCTCAATAAATAAGCTTTTTTATTCTCGATTTCTAAAAAATGTTAAGTCATACTAAAAATTGAACATTCACCTAGAGAGGATGAAAAATTCATTAATTATTTGAGAACATGAAAGTGAAAAACGTTTATATCATCTCGAGTAAAAAGTGCAAAATTATGTTCCTAAAAAAATCTGACGTTTCAGCAGTAACTCAATGACTACGTATACAACAACATGGAACTCTATCCGATCCTCTAATTTTCGGTACTTAATCGGCTGAATGAGATCTAAAAATGATTAGTTTGCAATAAATTTTTTTTTTTAATAATTCTGCTGCATGCTGCTTCAATAATGTTCCTTTGAAAGATTTTGATATTTTTGATGCTTCCAAGAAAATAGACTTCAAATCGTAAAAATGTTTATCAATAAATCACATGCATACGCTACCGTTAAAAAAAATCGCTTTGGAACTTTATCCCCGTGAGAAACGAATTTTATACAAATGTGTCATACACAGAAAAATCTAACTTTGGTGTAAAAAGGCGAACATTTTTCACAAAAAAAAAGACTATATTACACTATATCCTATAACCTCTATGTACAGGGTGTTTAAAAATTTTAACAATAATAGATAATTTTAACAATTTGAAAACACTCTGTATTTACAAAAAGAAAATTATAGAACGGCAGAATGGCCTAATACTATACGTTGCCGTAGCTCGATATTGGGCCAACCTGCAGTTTACTATTTTAGAAAATAAATTCATTTTTTGTTCCCTCGTTTTTTCCAAAACAACTACTAATTCATTAAAATATAGCTCTGCTTACGACGTATCTTACAAAACATTAGTAAAAACAGACGTTCACCATTCATAAAAAAGTTTCATATATATATACAGTGCCTCTAATAAAGTTTTCATGCAATAAAGCAAAATATGACAAAAAGTTTTAAGAGTATAGAAAATAATGAGGCCACAAATAAAGAAATAAACGTCTTGTGCATAAAAAATCGTACAAATTAAACAATAAAGTTTGTAAAATGTATAAGATTTAGTTATTACAAGCGTTCGAAAGAACATTCTCATATGAGTGCCTGAAAAGAAAAATAGTCTTCCCATAGCCAAATTTTCACAAGGCTTACAAGTAATGTAAAAGAATAAAATATAAGTTTTTTTTTTAATAAAATAATATTTAAAATTTGGAAATTTTCAAACTGATTCTACCGAATGCACAAACCTGAAGGGAAAATACGCGAAAACTCAATATTACATCGAATACCTGCAATAATAATAAAAAAAAATAAATAATAAACGTTCAATAATGTATAATAAATCAGAAAAATATAAAATTCTTGCCTAAGAATTTGTCAAAAGTTTGCATTTTACTGCACCCGAGATATTAGATGATAGCCATAGAATTTAGTTTTCTATCATTAATATTGCATAGAAGAATTTATATTATTATCTCACCCATAGGAAAACGTAATTAATAATTATTACAGTCCTAGGAAAAGTGTGTCAATTATGAAGTACAATGAACACGTATATCTATTAAAAAAAAAATCTAGCGACCAAAAAAAAACCCAAACCTTAATTTTTGAATATTTGTTTTAATCGCTGCTGTTCTCTTATATAACGCGCGCCACTATTGCTATCTCTAAAATGGTAAGTGCTAAGTGGTCGGTTACATTAAAGAAAAATTGCCTCTTTTGATGCCCATCCAGGATCTGTTTACAGCGTTGTCAAATTCCTATTAGTTTCTAGGATACAGGATAATTTATGAAACATTTCTAAAAATATTTCGTCTATTATGACAAAAACTGTTCATTTCCGAGGCACAGTTTAAATTCGAAAAACTTAACATGGTGCCTCCAAATTTCACCTCCAGCGCCGGCGTTTTATGTTCGGGCCACCACCATCCATAAACTTAAAAACGAACATGGATTTTTTTATTTCAGAAAAGCTTCTGATGTCTCAAAGCCAAATACGTATCGCATTTATTCAAAACAATATCTTTTTCGCTCTTTATTTAATTCCTACCATAATTCTCTTTTCAATCTCTCTCAAAAACATCGACCCAAAAATAAGACCGAACTGCGTAGAGAGTACAAAAAATGAGTTCTTCCTTGAAGATCATGGCAATGTTTCACGACTGGCAGAAGATACAACGGATGAAGATATAAAAAATTACCTGAAGATAAATGGCCTTACAAGTTGTGATTGTGAACTCATCATAACCAAAAGGAAGAAATACTATAATTCTTTCAAACTGGGTGTTCCAACTAACAGGAAAGCGGAGATTCTTAACCCCAAGTTTTGGCCTAAGGAAGTACTTATAAATGATTTTTTTAACTTAAGGAAAACATGGTCTGCAAACAGATAAATACCAGCAAAGAGCAAACACTAGGCAACATTAAGTTACTGCACTATAAAGTACAGTCAATAAGGAATAAAGTGCATCAACTCAAAACTGCCTTAGTTTACAAAGAAACTCATGTGCTATGTATGTCTGAAGATTGACTATCTGAAGAATTGACCGCTCTGAGTGTTGATCAATTTAAAGTAAGTGCATACACACATATCGAACTGAGCTCAGGGGTGGAGGAACATCAATTCTTGTACGAGAGTCATTAGATTTTACATATGTTGAATTTAAATAATGTTACTGTAGAAAAATGTGTTGAGGTGTGTGCTGTATTTTTAAATGATTTCGATATTTTTATAGTGTGTTTATACAGGGCTCCCAGTGAAACTTTTTCCACACAAATAGTTGAATTTCATATTTCAGGTCATTGGAGACAAATATAGCCTATAGTAAAATTTATCAAGACCACATATAGACCTATTACTCAGAAGGATATCATTGAATTCCTTGGAACTGTAGAGAATGTCTTGTGGGATTTTATTGAACTTAAAGGGGTGAGCGCTAGTAATAAGTTTGATACTTTCATGCCCATCTTAAAGCATGCATTTCTTAATGCATTTACGGAAAAAAACATTTACAGAGGTCAGACCATCCTAATAAGGTAGGCTGGTTTTCCAGTGAACTTAAGCGAATGAGAGAGAACTTATTGTTTGTGAGTGAGGTGTGCAAGAGATATGATAGATCAAATAATTGGCTGTACTATAAAGACTAAAACGGAGTTTTATCCACAATATCGAAACAGAATTATTGCACTCGACGCGCGTTTCGCTAACCATGTTAGCATCATCAGGGGATGATTAAAACTGTTTTAATCATCTCCTGATGATGCTAACATGTTTAGCGAAACGCGCGTCGAGTGCAATAATTCTGTTTTGGTATTGTGGATAAAACTCCGTTTTAGTGCATGTTGCCGAAGGTTCCTAACCCCAACATAGGTGTACTATAGAGACTTGAAAAAACAATATAACACTGTTATAAAAGAACCAAAGAGAATTTCAAATGCTAGAGTGATTAGCACATCAAAAAAACCTCACTAAATCAATGTGAAATATTATTAATGGTACAACATCCAGTAATGAGAACAGGGAGTTGAGATCTTCAATAAGTCCTGAGCAGTTCATTTTTTTAACAGGTATTGCAGAAAAACTCCCCAAAGATCTCCCAATGAGTAACTATTATCCTCTTTTTCACCTGTCTGGAACAAATATCACCTGTGATAAATTTAGCCTTAAAGAAGTAACTTATAATGATGTTAGGGAGATTATAAATAGTTTGAAAACTAAAAAAAGCTGGGATATTTATGGATTAAGTGTACATACCATATTGTCATTTAAAATCAATTTATCATATCACTAACAATGCTAATTAATCTGTGTATATGTGAACAAAATTTTCCATCTAGTCTTAAAAAGCCGTAGATCCTCCAATTTTCAAAAAGGGAGATAAAAGCTCTGTAACTAACTATAGGCCTATCCTTTTGCTTCCCATTGTCTCCAAAATATTTGAAAAAGTCATAGCAACTCAAGTTGTAATTTTTTTTTGAATCCAATAACCTATTTTCCAAGTTCCAATGCATTTAGACTGCGTAAAAACCCCGTACATGCTGTGCTTGAACTCTTGCATATCATGAACGGTTATGAGGAGCGGCTCTATCTATCTGCCCTATTCTCCGATGTATGCCACCTGAATTATTGTTTCAAAAACTTAATTATTATAATTTTGATGAAAGAAGTATTAAACTAATATCTAGTTACTTGCGGGATCGCTGGCAAGTAGTGAGAGCCAATGGTCAATTTTCTGCTCCAGCGAGTATAAATGTGGGTGTTCCTCAAGGCTCTGTGCTGGAACCGGTTCTTTTTCTGATCTTTATCAATGATCTCCCCCTGCAAAATCAGGTAAATTTGTGTTTTTTGCTGATGATACTACAGCCTTTGTAACTGATGAATCTGAAGCAGGAGCCCATGCAAACCTAAATGAGGCTAAACAGCAGGTTGAGGACTGGTTCCTGTCAAACAGTTGTTGATGTTTATATTATAACGATTATTGTAGAGTTTAAGCACGGCACATATAAGAACCAGCAATATCACATCTCCTTTTTTCACATCTGCGCAAGTCCACGCGCAAGATATTCCTTGGTAGGACCATCCGTCAAACTGCCACCAGCGGCGTCGCATTTTTACGATTGGTTTATTTCATTTGCTAATGGAAACTATAGGCGTGTATATGTCAAATAATTGCCATAGTGAGAGACGAACGTTATTTATGATAATGTACAACTCAAAGAGTCATGGTGTTTGTGCAGTAAGAAGTTGTAGAAACCAGAGACATTCTTCCAAGAAGAGCTTCTTTATATTTCCGGATACAAGGTATGTGTACTGACGTGTTGCGGTTAAATTGTACGGTTTGAATTTAGGGCGTGTTCTGACAGTCGATTTTCAGCAGCAGATTTAAAGCTCTTTCTTACTGTTGTGGCGCAAATACCGGGTGGTGCATCGTGATTGGAAATCCCATGCAAATTTCAAACTGCCCAAATATTTGCTCTCCTGTTGACTTTAGAGCAAAGTTGTAAGGAGGCTTTTTCAAGGTCTCTGTATGGTAAATACACATGCGGAATTTGAACAATTTTGGTCAAGTCGATCTTAACTTATTTAAATAAAATTGCAGCTAATTTTTCATTAAAATTCAAGAGGTAATACTGTAAACACCAGCATTAATTAAACTCGTCAACCTATGATTTGTCAATGTCAAATAAAATTTGCAAACGGTAATTTACTTTCAAATTACTTTTGACAGTGACAAATCATAGGTTGACAATTTTAATTAATGCTGGTGTTTACAGTATTACCTCTTGAATTTTAATAAAAAATCAGCTGCAATTTTATTTAAATAAGTTAAGTTCGGCTTGTCCAAAATTGTTCAAATTTCGCATCTGTATTTACCATACAGAGACCTTGAAAAAGTATCGTTACAACTTTGCTCTAAAGTCAACAGGGGAGCAAATATTTAACCAGTTTAGAATTTGCATGGGATTTCCTATGTTTCCAACCTCGATGCACCACCCGGTATAATGTAAAGAGAGGACAGTAAGACAGAGCAATCAAATTAGAGAGGGATAGATGGAACTCCGAATTAAAGGGCGCCTCGTATGTTATCGGATTATATCGGACACAATCGTCAAGCAAGGACGATCAGCCAACACAGTGGGTTAAATATATCTCGTAAAGGTCAAGTTTAGATTTATTAGGGAGACGTTTGGTTTAGTTTTTTAATTCATATTGTGTAATTGAAATTAGGTGTGTAAACTTTAATTATGATATGTAACACAGTTCATTTAATAGAATCTTTTAATAATCACTTGGTAAAATTTTGCTTACCTGCAATTCATGCATTTTCTCAAAAAAGCCTCGGATTTCTGATAAAACATTAACTGTTTTAATTTTATTACTAAATATTCAGAAAATTCTACTCTAATAATTAAGCTTCATACTCACTTTCGTGAATTTCGCCTTTTTTGACATAAACTGTCATTTTCAGCTTTAAAATTATTCGCGGCGAAAAATTTTATTTTTTTTACGAATTCTACCGTAATTGTGAATTAACCTCAAATTTCTTGACTGCTTTGCTATATTTATTTGTTCATTCTTCTCAGGCATTGGGTTCATTAGTTAAATTGTAGAATAGATACTTTGACCATTGGATAATAATATTAATTATAATTTTTTTCGGTGGAGATATTATTTTATGTTCCGTTTGCGTCCTTTTGGTAATTATCCTAAAACTGCGAAATACCCACCAGCTAAACAACACCAGAAAAGAAAAATTTCGGTTAGAAATAGATTTTTAAAATGCAATTTTCTCAATTTAGTTGCAGAAGTGAGATTAATTGAGCCCATTCTACACTTAAAAATATATTATTAACCTGCTTACATCTTCCGGTACTTGAACCTAACCTATAAAACCTATTCCCCTAAAAGCATAAATTCGCAAAAAAGTTAAAACTATTTGAACTTTTTAGCAAATATTCGCCGACGAAATTTCGCGTCAATGAGTATGGACCAAAACTTACATACATTCGCGAGAAAAATCAACAACTGTCAAAAAAGGCGAAATTTGCGGAAGTGAATATGAAGCTTTAAAGTGAGATTCGAATAGAATTAATTTTTCCTTGGTTTATCTACATTCTAAGAGTTTATCCCCTCTATGTTTTGAATGAAACTTTCCTTTAAAATAATCGAAAAATGTTGATTACACCTTTTTAATTTAAACTGAAGGGAATTCTTATTTGATTAGTTAAAGCTTTTAGACGTCCCGAATAAATTTTAATAAAAATTCGCCGGAAACATTAAAAAACTGAATTTTATCACATTTTTTAATTAAAATAAGTTGAGCACAGAGATTTTAAGAAAATGCAAAAGTTTAAACAAATTCAGGGAATTTGAATGAAAATCACTCGATATAAAATTTTATCCTTGCAGAAAGTATTTAGTAAATTTTGTCCTCATTTTCGTTATTTCGACCCACTGTGATGAAATCGATTATTCGGCATCTTGTTTGACTTGACGTCAACATCGCCCGCCTTGGTAAAAAGTTACATCCGGCAACGTCGCGATATCTCCGAATTAAAGGGACGAGGTCATTGAAAAGGCTGACGAAAGAGCAAAGGAAATTCGCCGGCTGTCTTCTCTTTACATTATAATACTCTCTAGTGTACCTGTCGCGATGCACCTTAGTTTGATCGGAGTTAATCCTTATAGGAGAATCCTTTAGACTTATTTTTCAGGTAATTATTCACTAGTTTAACATCTCCCAATAATGGGCGAGGTCTATCGTGCAACTGGCCATCCCTCGAACTTCTGCCAACCCTAATTGACTTAAATTTCATTCTCTGAAACCCTAGTTTTTTCAGGGTATCAGGAATAGCTTTGTCGTCGTAGTCAATTCTGACCTTTGTATCTTGAGATTTGCTGTTAGGTATGTTGAAAGTCATAAGGTTGCGGTAGCGCTCGGAACGTGAACCCCATGATGACTGACTGACTCTCAACTGGTCTTTGAGAGGGATCCTGGAGTGACCTCTTCTTGATCCAATCTGGGAAACTCCTTACTTTTCAGCTCCTGAAACTCCTTTTGAAGGCTTTTATTAACCTCAAACTGTTCTTGAAATTTTCATAGCAGAGTTGTACTTCTAATCCATCTCAATCAGTTTCGCCATAACATCTCATTCAACACCTTATTTTTGTTTATTTCCTCATCTTGAATTTTACAATCACCTCAATACCAAGGTTGCCATGACTTACTAATTCGAAATATGTCCATTGAGACATAGATGTACATTTCCGATGAAACCAAACAAAACATTTTTCACATAGCAAGCCTTCCTCACTGTCATCGACCTTACCCTTGCATTTGGGGCACACTTCACTCTCCTGCATCGCACCCTGGAGAAGTTCACTTCACTAGTCGCAAACAATTGCGTTAACAAAATATGGCACAATAATAAATGATTATTCGTAAATATACCAAAAACAGGGAAGAGTACACCTTTACTAAACGACCCAGGTCATGATGTACACGATACACTAAATATGTTATGGTATGGAATATTGTGGTCTATTTCGAGTTAAATTTTACGACCTTTTATGATCTCACAAACAAGTTCAAACGCTGTAATTCACCAGTTTTTACGGACCTAACAAAACACACGTTACTCTCTCTGAAGGCGACCGATTTTTAGAAGTTCTATCGGTACACGCTATGAGGTATTCTTAAATTTTCCGGTAATGAACCTTTTGTTAATGTACATTTGACTTTCTTCTGGTTGTATGTATTTTGGACTTATTTATATGTTCTCATGCTTTGTCGATAAAAATTGTAAATTTTTTGAACCAATAAAGTATATTTGAATGTGAATTAACTGTGTCTCGAAAATAATCAATTTTTGTAATAATCGACGAAATATTTTTAGGAATTTTTCATAAATCGTAGAAACCAACGGGAATTTGACAAGACTGTAAACGGATCCTGGATGGGCCTCAAAAAAGGCAACTTTTCTCTAATTTACACTTATCGTTTCAGAGATAGCAATAGTGGCACACGCTATTTAAGATATAGTGTTTGACTATATAATGTCCTATATTTTCACTTGATGATGTCGCATTCGCAATTCCACACTTTCAAGTTCATATCTTTTCCTGTCAAAAACGACTTCAGATATGAGGTGCGCTTATTTTTCGAGAAAAACATCGAAGACTTTTTTAGTGATAGTGTCCCGAACGTGATAAACGTTGAAAGGAAGCATTTTATGAAAGCTTCACGAAATTTTTTAACGGACGATAAAATGCAAACTTGTGAAAAAATCATAAACCTCAATTAATATTTCTCATGCAGTACCTGACTGAAAACGTGCACAGTACACGAAATGTATTCTTGATTCAGGTAGATGCATGAAAACAATTTGGGGCATCAACCTTCTTCAAGAATGCATTTTTCCTCTCCGCCCGTAAGATATCACCTCTGAAGAAATAACAACCTTTATATATGCACTCGTATCATCTTCACGCACACATTTTCACCGTTTATATTACAGGATTCTCGAATTTGGGTCCCTTCGACACATACACCTCGTCGTAAGCGCCCTGCTGCTCCAGCTCTAGTACGTGGAACTTCTTTAAGACGAGCAGACTGTAGAACTTTTGCGCGGCCTGTTTTCGTTTGTTGCGAAGACAGAGCTCGGAGAGCGTGATCTGATTGTGCTGCTGCAGCCTGGTTTTTACCATCAGGTACAGTTGATATGCTCGTTTGTTGAGGACTCGTTCCTCGAATTGCTCGTCGGTTTCGTCGACTTGTTGTTCCTCCGTCTAAAAAAAATACATTATGATGTATGGTACAAAATATATAAATACCCATAAGTCAGACATGTACAAACATTTACAGGTACATATGAAGACCAAAGGGAAAAAAAATTAGACATTAAAAGCGTTATGACTATCTATGAAAAAATGAACATTTGAAATCACTAGAAACCCAAACTTATCGCACATTCACACATAAGAGGAAAATAAGGTACTTAAAAAGGTAAGTAATTGCACTATTAATAAACACCAAAGTATATAAAACGAATACTTACAGGGTCAACTGAGGCAGGCAAATCGTAGTCTCCAGCCCAAGGCGAATGCACTCGTTGCGACATACCCGCGTGCGGAGTTTGATTGTGCAGCTGATCGTCGTAACCCATATTGGCCATCTAAAAAACACACAAAAATACTAATAATATGGAAAGGATATGCAAACAGATTCCAATATTTATTGGTATCATTACACGCAGGTTGTTTCTTACGCGTCAAAAAGCCTGGGTGATATGTTGTGATATTAACAGTAACATCCCTAAAAAATTAAGATCAGAATTTCTTTGCATATCTGGGAAACCCAGCGCTCAGCATATTCCAACTTGAAAGCACAACTATTAAAGAAAAAAAAAACTGAATACGGCCAGATTGATATGAGCGTACAAGTGAAGTGCATGCCCGTTTAAACTATAATATATTTATTTATTCAATATTGCCCAATATTACAAAATAGAATATTTAAATCTACATTCACTTAACCTACAATAGAAATATAAAAAGGTAAATGCAAAATTTTGACCACTAACTATCTTAAAACTATGATCAATTAACAATCACATTGACATCACGTCAAGACTAGGCAAAATAGAAATAAGTAAAACACAGTAAAGTAGAAAGGAAAATTGAGACAAGACAAGAGACACAGTGTCACCGGGGTTAATCATCTAACACAAAATTTAATGTTTCTTCTAAAATTGGTGGGCCCATCAAAGCAGTCAAGATCAGAGGTATACTGATTAGCCAATCTTGCTACCCCAAGCAAACAAGCCTTAGTTCTATGTGTTGGGTAATGAAAAGAAACCACTTTTCGAGTTAGTATCTTTGGACATGAATGCCAATCCTATTTAGGCGCTGGGGACAATTGCTGCAAGAATGAAGAATGTTGTAAAAGGGCGACAAATATTTTGATTTCGTCTCGTCTGCAAAGTGTCCATGTGCAGGGTCCCCTCAATCAGATGATAGTTCACAGAGTCTTGATAATTAACCTGCCCTCTCTAAAACCATATTGGCAATCTGTGAATAGGTTTTCATTTTCAAATATTTATAGAGTTGTCTCTTAAAATTGATTCATATACTTTGGAGATAATTAGAATTAAGGTAATTGGTTTAACATTATTTGGGTCATTTAAATCTCCTTTTTTGAGTATGGGTACAATTTTGGTTACTTTCATAGATATTTTGAAGCTTGTTGGATACATCTTTTCAGTATTTATTAATTCGGTCAGTGGAGCAATAAGGATGTTTTTTTAAGTATTTTAGTATGTCTATGTTAATGTCATATATGTCCCTACTATTCTTATTTTTTAAGCTGTTTATTGTGTCCCTCACTTGGATTTGACCTACTTCTTGAAATGAGAATAGATATCTTTGATATTTTTTATTTTTAGTCATGGAATCAATGTATGTGGTATGACTTACATTGTTTTGTGAGCTTGAAATTTGAGACACTAATTGGTTAGCAATATTTGCATAGAAAATATTAAAATCTTCAGCTTTTAAAGAAGTTTCGAACTTTATAGCAAGTGTTCTATTAGAATGTTGGTTTATGATTTGTCATGAAGACCGGGCCTTGTTTTTTGTTTTTCTAATAAAGTTTGCATTAGCTGACTTGGGTGTCGCCTTTGTTTCGTTTCGTCATTGTCATTCATCCCTCATATAAGTGATATTGTTTCCAAAGCTTTGAAAATGTTGCGATTTATCAAGAGATGCACCTAAGACTCTAAGAACATCTCATCCATATGCACAGCATTGAGCAGGTGCAATGTAAATTTGTCAGGCGCCAACGTAGGGATAAATCTCCCTCCTTTTTAAGATTGTGAATTCCGTGGTTGACTGTGGTGATCTGCTATCTCGAGTAAGACTGCAGATTCCTTCAAGGAACACTAGACTGGTTACCTTTGCACAGAGGTTTCATCGAGCTAACTTTGGTTATAACAATTTTGTATCAAGGGCTGCTAGACTAGCCAATTCATATCTGGGGTTAGCTACCCTCAGTTCAATAGGCAACTAATTTCTGCGCGTTTACACGAAGTGAAGCTGATTTATGGGAGTGTTTAATCATTAATAATTTGTCATACTATATTTGTTAATTTAGATGTAAGTTTATTTAATTACTGTCAAAAAAAGGCTTGCCTGTGAATAAATAAATAAAAACTGACTACAACCAGACAGATAAGCCCTTGTAAGTGATGTGCCTGCCCCTTTAATCTGTAATATATACTCCAATTCACGATATCATGTGACAAAATCCATAAAGCTTTGTGAGGTCATAGAAAGAAGCACAGAAGTCTAGGTCTCCAATATGCACCAGACCAGATCATCTATAGTAAAACTTGTGGACTTTCTATTATGAAAACCATATAGGCTCTATAGAATAGATATTAAAATTTTTGAGAAAATTGACAACAGCGAACCTTCGTTTTTAGATTGCATTTTTAAATACCATTTAAAAAGAATCCCTCCTTGTAATAAGATTTATTAGCGTTTTCACGATGCTTGCAACAACTCAACTTTGTTGCCCTTTTGTCCTTCTGGTATGGACAGTATGTCGAAATTTTGGCTGTCTTTGTCTTGAAATCGTGTTCAGTTTTTGTCTGCTTGGTCTGGACCCAGCATAAAAGACATACATTAAGGCATCATTAACAAAACAAAACAAACTCAATAATACTGAATATATCGTGCTCAGAAGCAGTTCATTATAGAAAAATTAATATCTACTTCTATACTGACCTGATCATAACCCATATTCTCCATTTGGGGCAAATCTTCCTGCAGCTGGTCCAACGGCTGTTCAGGCAACTGGGGCTGTATACTGTGGTCTTGCTGTAGCGGCGTTTGCGGAACCCCCAGAGCGTCTTGCGACAATTGTTGGTGCTGCGCCACTAATTCAGGAGATATTCCCAGTGGCGTATGAGGAACACCTAAACATTTGATACAATGTTACAGTTTTGGATTCATAACATCTCATTACATATTTATTTACACTTATTGGTCGGGATAAACAAATTCTTTTATTATTGCTTAAAACCATAAAGAAGGGTGTGGTATTTTAATTAACCACTTTTAATAGACAGTATAACATAGGGTGGTGAGAGAAATTGAAACGTGTATTCGGTATTGATATAATTTAATAATGCAGGTGTAAATTGCATTTAAATATAATGGAGATAAATCAACAGTGTTAAATAGAAAATATATATGTACAATTCTTAGACTAAAACTTTCAATCACTCATCATTCGTTCCAGTATAAAACTAAAATTACAAAAGGTTTCTTAAATTTAAAAATGTCTACTGAAGAAAGAGTCTTGATTGTTTGATTTAAATTAGTTTTTTTTTTATCTTTCTTATTTGTATACTTCGTTCTCCACCTTAACGTTCACACAGCATACCTTACTTTTCACTTGGACTGCTTTACCTGCCTTGCTTTACAGGAATTTGACCAGGAATGTCAGTCTGCCTTCCGCCATTTTATGTTCCAACGGGAACGGGGACGCTACGTTTCTAACTTCGAAGAATTGCTTTTAAAAAGCACAAAGGAGGTCTTTGTCCAAACCTTGGACAAAGATAACTGAGGTGCACGAAATATTTTCTAATATTCGTGCATACAAGAGAAATTGGCCCAAAAAGGAACTTGACCTTTGGCCGGAGAACAGCACGTTTTACTGCTATTTAAGCGAACGTCTTAACTGAACTTTGAGGCTAGACAGCAGCTGGACTGATCTAGTACATTTTAGTGGATGTAAGACACTTTCAAACTAATTAATTGCCTCAAACAGAGCTAGGACATGGCTAGATGTTTTTGGCGCGGAAATTAGGAGAGCTGTGACTAGACAGATCCTACGCGAATGAGTGTTTGCTACGCACTGAATTGAATAATTTCTTTCCTTCAGCTAGTCGCCTAGCGGCAAAACTACATAATAAAAGTGGGCGGTAACACATATCGAATTCATTTAAGATTACAAGGGTAGAAGCTGTTTTCTTTCTTTATTTGACAGACTGATTCTGACGGAGACAAAAATACATTAAATTGAAAACGATTACAAACGTGTTCCTTTACGTGAAGTTGGCTCTATTGTAATGTTATATTGACAGCACTGCTGTACAGGTTCGAATTAAGGGATCGTCCGTCTAGGGTTGGACTAAGGGGTTAAGAAGAACTGGCATTTGCTGATTTAAATGTACAAATTGGGTTGTACCCAGGGTGAAATAAATCTATTTTGTGTTTAATTACGGCTCATTCATTCTACATACATACAGGGTGTTCTCACCAAACTATACGGTGAAAAACGATAGTTTCTACACGTGTTGGGGTGTTTCCCCAACACTTATAATAATTATCTTTTGGGGAAACTTTTCATTACATATTTGTACCGGACAAGTTGAAACTAAGACACATTCAAGTTCTTAAACATTCTAAAAATATGCAACTTCAGACAATATTTGAACTCCCTGAAAACCCTGTTAAAGAGCATAACAAAGATAACATATGAAAAATTTGTTTTTCCTCCCTATTATGTCATAGTCGTATCAACAATTTGTGAAAATTTCCAAGCACCCATGTCATTGGCACATATTTAGCACATTATGCAAGCTAAGTTGAAGATAGATAAGCACTTTCAATTTAAAATACCCACCTGTCATATGTGGACTGAGCAACTGTTGCTGATCCAACCCGTATTCATGCGGCAATCCTAAATGGCCAGGGCCTAATTGCGGGTGAGGCAGACCACCCATTTGCTGGTGCGCCAGGAGATCGTCTGGGTGGGCTTGAGGCGTCATATGTGGAAGACCTAATTTAATTATTCATTAGCTATTGCCATTTTTTAATTATCGTTAGCAACAAATATGCAAGCAAGAGAAAATACGAAAAAAGTTGTGCACTTACTGAACAACTTTATTGCTTTACCACTACGACTTCCATAGTTAAGGCACGGATAAATAATGTACAGAAGTGGCCTACAACTTATATTATTTATTTATTTATTTATTAATGTAATCACATTTACAAGTCATACAAATATTATTCTAAAATAAGTCTCTTGGCGCTAGTTTTAAATTTAGACTCAGAAACACCAAAAAACGGTAATTGATTATAAGTATTTACGGTTAAGGACATTCTATATACTGGATTAAACATAAAATACAGTGTTCTACATTGTGGTGAATGCATTACGCGTTCTATAACCAGGAACATGTAAACCTAAAGCTGAAAGACATTCAGGACTAGAAATGTAATTATTTAATATGTCGAAAAACAAACATAATACACCCTTCTACGCTTAAGTGAGTGTTAACCTAAATAGGACAATGTTTCATCGACTGTCACATAAATTCTTTTACAATCAAGTTTATATTTTGCAAATGAGGCAATTTTTTTCTGTATATTTTCCAGACCTTCCAATAAGGAGACCAAATCACGTTGAAAAATTCTATTACTGATCCCACATCGCTTATATAAAGAATGTTGAGAGCATTAATATTAGTAAAGTCTTGGCAGATTCTTTTAACAAATCCCAACATTCTATTAGCACGACTAATAATTTGTTTATAATGTTCAGTGAATGTTAATTTATTATCAAAATAAACACCCAAATCCTTAACAACATTTACTTCTTTCAAAAGGATGCCATTCAGGCTATAAGCCAATGGAAATTCAGTTCTTAATCTACTAAAACGAATGGAAAAACACTTCTCACTGTTTAACCTCATTTCATTCCTGGTGCACCATCTGGATATTTGAGTGACATCATCCCGAAGATTGTTTATATCCAATGTTGAGCTTACTTTAGAGTATAATTTCAGATCATCGGCAAATAGTAAATAATTTGACTTCAATTTACTACCTACGTCATTTATAAAAAAATTAAAAAGCAGTAGACCAAGATGAGAGCCCTGTGGCACACCAGAAGTAGCACAAAATTCACTCGATAAAAAGTTGTCCACCTTGACTTTGTCGATTTCGGCCCGTAAGATAAATAAATAATAAATAAATAAAGTCTTTATTAGTTCTAACCATCGCCCAATGGGCATAGAACGTGTCAAATAAGAACAAATACATAAATATTTACAAGAATCACAAGATACAGTTTTTCCAATTACATAACATATACTATCACCAAAGACAATTATACTACGAATAGACATTCCATCAGGCGGTTTCATAAAGTCGCCGCAGCAATCGCTCGAATCTGTGTGAATCGTAATATTTTCGAGGCATGCGGCGAGTTAGCAGCAATATTTGACGCGGCGTTGCCAATGCGGCACGTGAATTCCAACTTGATTGGAAATGCATAATATCTTAGGACTGTTGGAACTTTGGGCGCAAGACAAATAACAAAATGGGTAACTACTATCGACCTGTGAAGGTACAGATCCATGATAATTACTCAATTTCAAATGTAACCGCACTGTTTAGACCTATAAAAAAAACATTTTTTTATTTATTGAATCAAAACAACTACATTTTAAACTGGTTTAAACTGCCTATGTATTTGGGGAAACTCATAACAGTCATTGAAAAAAATAAATTTTTTATGAATAAACTAAATTGAACAAAAATTATGCTGCACGCAAAGGTGCATAACTATCAATATCTAAAATGCGAAATAAACTGAAAATAAATACAGGAAAAATTAAATATTTAAACTCGTATTACCTTAGGTAGGTAGATGTATTTATGATGGTCACAAAAAAATTAGGACATTCGGGGTCGTCTTGAAAAATATAAGTGTGGATTAAGAACTATTTTTTCGGGTATTTTAAAATATATCACTTACATGTTGAATCATATGGTGACATTAGTCTATTTTTTAAATATCTATATTTCATATCCTTCGGTAAAAATAAAAAATCAATTTCGATGACAAGATTCTTGGAAAGTGAATTAAGAAAAATCATTACGAATTATAAGGAATAGATCCAAAATACAGTTCTTCTAGCGGAAAAAAATTGCAATATGTTTTAATTAGATTCGGACATAGAAAGTAAGACCGAGCGACGATAAAGGCTATCCAGAAGAAATGCTGCTTTAAATTTTCTTGTTCGTACTTAAATACATACAATAAACTAAACTAAACTAACATTGCATTTGAAATATTTTTTTGTACATAAATATGTCAAAATTTTTCATTGAGAAAGATTTTATGTGTTTATCATAATATTATTAAGGTATGTCTAACACTCAATTCTTTCTCATATTTAATTCATTAGATAATAACAAAGACAATTATTCGTAGTATAATTGTCTTTGATAATAACCTAGAATGTCTCAGTTTGTTTGGGATGACCGTACATATTGAGTTTTAATAAATAAATCAATCTGATAATGTATATCACATTGAAATAAATACATAAAATTATAAAACATTCTGCAGCTAAATTTTCAAACATGAGCAACTTTCAAAGAACGTCACGTCCTGCTATAAGCATTAATAAGCAAGATGTTTGACAGCCATGTCATTTCGTATTGCTTATCATAAATATGAAGGTGATTACACCCCTACCTATCTCACCTGTTTTGAGGTACATCCAAAAGACTTAAAAGCAAAAATAATCTACACTATGTTTCAAAAACAGTATTAAAAAACAATGGAGCGTTACCTGTTAAAAAATCAGACTTAAGAGGGAGGATCACCCGGTCAAATGCGATAATCGAATTACAATCAAGCCGCTCAACAAAAAATATGAAAATTTGGGACTACATTTTTATCTATTAATCTTTGGTGCATGGGTATTCTTATTTCTGACAAACAGAACGAAAATTAAAAAAGTAATTTCAGTCACTTTGCACCAAGATTAAGTACTTTTAATTATCTCCTCCCATTAAATTGAAAAGGGACGTGAAAAGTGAAATCCTTATTGGGCTAAAATTACGATGATTGAGCCATTTTTTTTTATCTTAGTTGGACAGGTTTTTTTTTTTAATTTCTAAATAAAACAACGACATATTTTATATGGTTATCTCAAAAATACTAGAACTTCAAGGTTTGAAATAACTTAGGTCCTGATATTCATTTCATGTGACAGAAAATCCTGGCGTTTTTTTTTTGTCATTTTTTAAATGTAACCTTTAAGATAACTCAGAATAAAGCCTGTGGGTGGATGTCAAAATATAACTAGACACTTTGTATGTAGTGTCGTGTGCATTAATCCATTGTACAACATTTGGCCTGTGTAAGCCTTCCTGTTACCCCTCAAAAATTCATAAATACGCTGTAGAATGTAATAGAATAGGTATGTTATTTTAATAGCTTTTTGCAAGTGTGTTATTGTAAACGACAATATTTAATTATTAGCAAAATTAAATCAGTCACATATTTTTATTACTGATATAATTCATTAAAGTTAACAAGCGAGGAAAAAATATAATAATACTATAACATTTTAATATTTAGTCGTAGCTCCATTTCTGACCAAAACTTCGTTGATTCTGATATAAATTTCTAAAAAGGTAAAGGTCAAGATCTTGGCTTAAATCATGCCATATATTCAAGTTTTCAAATCATCCTTGCCGTCTGGATGAAAATTTAATTTAATTTTTTTTTTCACAACCAGGTTCCAAACGTTTTATAAAACATTGATATCCGGAAATTTTTCAATCCATTCAATCCAATATAAAATTTTAATATTGTTATTTATTTGCAAACCATGCAGTAAGAATACCAGCATTATGTGTAGGACAATAATTGTCTCGCGGATATATAAAATTATTTTGGGGAAATGTTCCATTACGCTGGGTAGCATAACATTTTCTAAAATATTACGATATACTCTAACACTAAGTCTTTCATTAATACTGCACCACATCCCAAGTTCTTCAATGCTAAGCCATGGCCATGAATTAATAGAAAAATGTCCAGGTCTATTATAAATAAATATACTCTAAATTATCCATTACAGATTGACTGAAAAACCTTTTCATCCCTAAAGACAGACTGATATATTCCAATTCTCTCTCAGCAAATTATTTAGCGCAAAAATAACTGTTCCTTGTTTGTGATCAATCAGCTTAATTTTTCTTGCTGCTACATGATTGTCTAAGGGAACATTTTTCTATACTGCAATAAGCGGTACTTCGAGGTGCAGAAAAATTAGTCGTTTCAACAATCTTTTTGCTGTACTAAATGGATGTTCTTGCAATTAGCGTATTGTTCTGTTCATTAGAGGTAATTATTGGTCTTCCGGTAGGTTTAAGTTTTTGAAAATGTCTAGCAGGTTCCTATTGTGAGGTAAACAATTACCACATGACAGGTCATCAGCACAGTTTACACACAAAAATTTTTGTCCAAACGGATTAATGCATACGACTACTATACATGGCCACGTAAAAATACATACAAAATATTTTAAGAAATCGACAAGGTTATTAATTCAGTATAAAATTAAGGCCCATATACGTAGTTACTTAAGTTATTGGTTTTTTAGATTTTTCACTTTTTGGTTTTTGCTATACGAATTTTTGATAGGCCCATGCCACTTACAAAATTTAAATAAATTTGTGGTTACCAAATGTTCAATAAGGAAGACTTAGTGCTCGTAGCATTTATTATTTTTGTTGCCTAACCAGCTAGCGTTGCGACTCAAAAGCTTATTTTTTTAGTTTCAACCCTACGAATTCCCGATCTTTAAGGATATCAAATGTATGTCCTAAAGAGCAGGTAGGAACGCTGGACTACTTGAGCAGTTTCTTCTGAAGGGACAATTAAAGATAAGCCACTTTTCCCACCATAATTTTTTTGCAAAATAAATATTTGCTTGGGATCGTTCAAACTAATTTCAGTTACATTATTATGTGCTAAAATTTTTCAGTCCGTGCAATGGAATTTATCATTAGCTTTTTTAAGGAGATATCCCGAATAATAATTTACGGCACACTCTTCTAATGAACTGATTCCTAATATAGATTGCACTTTTTCTTCAGGAGTTTTTTCTCGCCTTTTTCAATGCCTTCTTCATTCTCTACTTCAGAAGTGTTTTTATTATCAGTAAAATCTGTTGTTTCAACTATTTTAGATTTTAGCAATTCAGACAGTATTATTTGCTGATCGTTGTCATGTTCACCGTTCGATGCTTTTGGTGGTTTAATAAGTCCAGTAATTGTTTGGATTCTAAACGACATGCGAAAAACTCTTGCCGAAGGGTTTAAATTCCATCCTCCATGCTGTATGATTTTTGAGCAAAATTTTTCCAAGAAGTCTTGGTTTAATCTTTTAGTGAGGATGAAGCAACTAACTTTTTTTTCTTCCTCGAATAAATCAAGAATCCCGTTAATAGTTTGTACCATTCCATCGAAGCATGGGGCCCTAGATTCTCGTCCAGCTATTTTAGTTATAGAGTTAAATATATTTTTACCTTTGTGGGGAATTTCTAAAACCTGAAGATTTTTATCACTGAGTCCACAACGAAATGGATTTTTGTCATACAAACGCTCACTGTTCAAAGCATCGAAAAGGTTATTCATTGTTAAAATGAAAGCAGCAGTGTTAAGTCTTTCTGTCTTGTCGATTTGTCTATTTTGTGCACAAGATCGAATAGCCGCTGCCATTGCTCGGGAGAAGATTTGTAAAGCAAGTTTGCAGGACATTTTCTCAAAAGAGTTCGGATTTAGGTGCTTATCACTTAATTTTGGAAGTGCTCTTGCAGATGAAGATGCCTTATCGATTTCATACGTTTGCTTGATAATATAGAAGTTAAAAATTCGTTCTCCAAATTTAAATAGTCCAGTCATTAAATTATTTCGAACACTCTTAAATAAGTGGGGCACATCAAATATACCAAAAATGTTTGTATTCTTGAAGTAAAAGAAAGGACTGTTTTTGTAATTCCTAGAAGCTTTAGTGCACCTCTATTATTACTACCCTGATCACATACCATGACTCTAGGATCAAAGCCTATTTCCTTAATATTTTCTAAATTGGGACCTTGAGAAAAAAAAAGGGAAGTTTCCAGTTTTTATAAAGACCCCATAATGAAAAAACCACAGCATGTGTCGCTTTTCTTTTCGTTCGGCCTAAAGGACTCAAGTCTTCAAATCATTCAATTAAATCTAATTTTCTGTTCTATCTAAAAATGATTTTATACTAATTTCATCAAATGCTATTACCCTTTTTTTTTCGTTTTGAGTCATTGTCTTACATTTCAATTTTAAAATATTTTTTATACCCTCATCGAACCCAGTTTTAAATAAATTTCGGCTTACCCATCTTCTAATACTCTATACTGAAGGCAATATTATTCCTTGCCTTCGCAAAAAACAATACGTAGACGGAGATTTGTAATATAATGATATACAGACTTTCCTTTCTTTTAAGTTCCAGTGCTTTTTTGATTTGCCTCTTATCTGCATTAATACAAAAGTTTTAGCCACATTTGATAGGCAAGATAAGAGTGGTAATATGTGTAAAATCCCTATATTTTGTTGTTGTTTTTTGTTTTAATGCGCTTGTCCGCTTTTTATAATACTTTAATTTTGAAGCTTGCAGGCGTATTCGCTGCTTCAATTTAATTTTGCGAGGTGTAATTGCTCTGTCAGGAAGCTGCAATATACCGTCTACCAGTTTAGATTCTTTATTTTTTAAAACTTCATCAAACTCCATTTTCTTTATGGGCGTAGAAATTGAGTCAAGTGTTGCACAAAGGAGATGATGATTCCTTTCAGAGTATGTCTTAACTGGTGTTTGAACTTTAACACAATCACTATTGTAAAAATATCTTTCTGGAACTACATCGCTTTTTAGTCGATGCCGTTTTAGTGTTCGAAATTTGTCTTCCCTAAAGTGCTTCTCACAGATCAATTTATTGATTTTTTTCGGATTTCACCGGAATGACCCAGACTTTTTTCCACGACATCTTACTAAGCTTTAAAATCCGTAACTATGCCCAATTTAAAGTCCCCTTCTAATACCGATGCACTGATAATATAACGCTTTTAAACTAGATGCACTAACATCTACCATTGTGGTACTTTGTGGTAAACTTTTAAGCTCACCGGAATTTACTATCCAAAGGTTACATAATTCCTCATTTTTGTAAGGAAATTTAAACATCTAAATTTTGTCTTGCCTTCTTGTCGTACGGCAATCAAAATATTGACAAACATTTCCTGACATTTTACTATTTTTAAATAGATATTATTAATTTATGAAAAAATAATTTTCAAACGTCAAAAGGTCCAGGGATCAATCAGGTGATTGTGATTACAGACTTATCGACGCCGAACCGAATACAATGGCTGCATACACAAGCAATGTAGATGCGACAAGATTACGTACGCGGCGGCACGCTCCGTTTTGTAGTCGAGCCGGGAACTCGAGGATACGCTGGCAAGGGCACGCTGGCAACACCGCTGATCGGGTTAGTCGTCGAGTCGCTTGGAAATCCTCGATGGATCCCAACTCGCTTGCAGTTGGGATCCTTTTCGGGGGCGTTTTATTTTACATTAGATGAATTGTCTATTCGTAGTATAATTGTCTTTGCCGATACACTTGAAAAATATACAAAGTCTGAGTTTCTTTAAAAATCAACTCAAAAAGTTTCTTAAAGAAAACGAGTTTTACTCCTTGGAAGAATATTTTAATATGTAGTATTTGTGTTCAATGTTTTTAGTGTTAAAGTTTTTATGACTCTCGTTGTGACCATTTTAAATTTGTATGTCTTTTTATGTTAGTTTGTATTTGACGGACTTCTTGAATGTAGTATGGGTTTAATTTGTAAGATCTTTCCTTTTTGTTCTTTGTTCTAATGCCATTATAACGTTGTCGATGTTCAAACTGAATGTTTATGACATAAAGATATTATTATTATTATTACGACTTCCATGGTTAAGGCAAGGATTAATAATATAAAGAAGTCGTCTACCCTTGACTACAATATGTGTATTTTGCTTGTGACAAATGACGAAATATATCAATAAATAAATCTTTAATTTTCATACCTATACTCTCCTGCTGTTGTAGGATAGACTGCACCTGGTCGGCGGCCAAATGGGGCATCTCACCTTCGGGCATGTGAAGGGGCGTCTGTCCGGGCATATGAAGAGGCGTCTGCCCGGGTAGCTCCGAAGGCGTCTCCGGGTATCCGCTTCCGACGTAGCCGGGGGTGGGAGGTGGAATGCCATAGGCGCTGCTCGGGGTACCGGGAGGTAAACCGAGTTGAGAGGGGTGCATCGGAGTTCCTGGAGCATGGACTGGGGTACCTGAAAAAGAAAACAAAATTAAATGAAGTAAGCTATTGCTTTTTCGTTCATTTAGGTAAAAAAATATAGTTTTTGTGTAAACATATATGTTCTGTAGTAAAATCTGAAAAATTATAATTACCTTAATTTTTATGTCCCATTTCAAGTGGATATCTAGACAATTTGTAAAACAACTTTAAAGAATAAAGAAGTGATATTTCACGATTTTTCCTTTCATTTCGATTCGCTGTTGGATTCCCATTGAGAACTCCAAAATTCAATGTGTTATTTTTTTTTTTAATTTTATACATATCTTTAGGCAGATGTAGTGATTTTAACAAGAATTTCAATTCGAGAACAAAGAAGGAGCTACGTATAACACAAGTGGATAGTTTTACATGATTGGTTGTAGTTAATTTACCTGGATGATGGACAGGCGTCCCAATGGGCGTTCCGGGATGGTGTATCGGAGTCCCGGGCGGATGAATCGGAGTACCAGGCAGTGGCAGGGGCGAATGTTGCGGAATCGGGGTGGAGGGCGGCAGCGGCTGCTCGGGGGATGGATGGTATAACGGTGGGGCGGGGATGGGCGTTTCTTCTAGCACGTGAAGAGGCGTTTGATTCTGAAACGACAAATATTAATTTATATATTTTTAGTGTAAGACCAACATATCAACACACAAAACTTACTGGCTCCTCATAGTTTTTCCGTTTTCTCCCCCTCTTGGCGGGAGTAACGGGTTCCATGCTCGGCTCCTCGTGGTCCCTCGCTTGGTCCAATGCCAACGAATCGGCATCTCCCAAAATAGCGAAGTCTTCGTTCCTAATCGTTTTCAACGTCAAATGCCTTTGGTAGATCTGTGGAAATTTTCGATACAATAAATAATACAAGCGTGAAGTTTGATTTATATGAAGGTTGAAGTGATATTTTTGGTTTTGTCGCATGCATTCGTCATTGCTAAGAATTAATTTGTATGTTAAAGATTATGTTTATCTAAAACACTATTAAGAGGAATAGAATACGTTGCATTTTGCCCACTAACCTTGAACAATATTCTGGCAGGTATCAATCTAGCTGGAAGGGCAAACAATTTCTCTACGCCACCAGTCTCCTTCCAGTGCATCAGTCTTTTCGTAGGCGGTGCCAAATCCAGCGAAGTAACTGAATTGAAAAATATATCAATCACATTTAGGCCCCACTTGTAAGAATATAAAGAAAATATTATTCTAGCCTATACAGGAATGAAAGAAAAAATACAGTGTGTTTCACGGTTCAGGTATACTGGTCTCACTCACGTTAACATTACCAATATAAATAGTACAAGCCTGATGTCAGGTGTCTTCTTGCTGCTCATTGATTACGCATCCATCTTAGAAGTGGATGTTCCTTCTTTATTGAACAGTGAAAATCGCAGGTTTTGGAAGTGGAACTTCTTTAGCGATAGTCAGATAAAATTAAACTCTTATCAAAGTTGAAACGATTATCAAAGTAAATCGCCGCCCGATTTAATTAAGCATGTTCCAGTATAACTAGAGGGTTGAAATTTTCAGAACATGCCAGGGTAACATCAGGATCCTGGACGAACATTGGACGGCCAGGAGAGGAGAAGGAAAAAACTAAAATAATGAATTTTGGGAGAACGAGAAGAGCTGCGGGATCGAAATTTTTATGGTAGGTGCGCCTCATGGGGGGCTACCTTCGACCATATGATGGGGATCAGGACTCTAATTTAAGAGAGGATTTTAGGAAAAAAAACGTTTTTTGCCGATATCTCTGCAACGGAGCCTCGGATCGAAAATCTGACAAGCGATCACCCCGATTAACGAGGTCATCACTGGAGGTGGGAATTATACCCCCCACTTTCCGGATATCCAAAAATTTTCGAAAAAAATTGAAAAACCTAAGAAATTGTTCGGAAAGTTAATAAAAGTATTATAAAACGAAATGAGAAAAAAAATTATTAAAAAAAAAAACTAAGAGAAACACGTTTTTCGGCGAAAAAAAAGGCTAAGCAGTTCAGTTACGAGGTCGAGGATAGCAAAATGGAACAAAAAATTTAAAAAAAAAAACGTAAAAAATTTTTAATGGAAAACTAATAAAAGTATTATAAAACGAAATAAAAAAAATTAATTAACAAAAAAAAACTGTTCGCAAAGTTAATTAAAAGTATTATAAAACCAATGAAGAAAAAATGAGAATAAAAAATTAATAAAAAAAGCAAAAGAAAAAATTGGTCGGAAAGTTAAGAAAAGTATTATAAAACTAAATAAAGAAAAAAAAAAGTTAAAGAACGCGGTTTTCGGCGAAAATAAAATGAGAGGAAAAAAAATAGTGTCGAAACATAACAAAACCTCAATTCCTAATATCTCTGCCAGATATGGCAAAAATGGGAAAAAAAGATATGAAAAATTAAAAAAAAAATTGAAAAAATGGGATAAAATTGAAAAAACGTAAAAAATGTTTGGAAAGTTAATAAAAGTTATAAAACGATATAAGAAAAAAAATTATTAAAAAAATGGGAGAATTAAAAGTATTATAAAATCAAATAAGAAAAAATTAAAAAGAGAAAAAATTGTTCGGAAAGTTAATAAGAGTATTATAAAACGAAATGAGAAAAAAAAATTAATAAAAAAGTTAGAGAAGGCTAAGCAGTTCAGTTACGAGGTTGGGGATGGCAAAATGGGAAAACAAATGTTTTCTGAAACAAGAAATTTAAAAAAATGGGAAAAAAAAATTTAACAAACTTGAAAAATGTCAATGGAAAATTAATAAAAGTATTATAAAACGAAAAAAAAAAAAATTAATTAAAAAAAAATAAGATTGTCGAAAAATTAATTAATATAAAACTAATTAAGAAAACATAAGAAAAATAAAAAAAGAAAGCAAAAGAAAAAATTGGTCGGAATGTTAACAAAAATATGATAAAACTAAATAAGTAAAAAATGTATTCAAACAAAAATCGGAAAGTTAATTAAAAGTATTATAAAACCAAATAGAAAAAAAGAGAGAAAAAATTGTTCGGAAAGTTAATAAGAGTATTATAAAACGAAATGAGAAAAAAAAATAATAGAAAAGTTAGAGAAACGCGGTTTTCGGCGAAAAAAGGCTAAGCAGTTCAGTTACGAGGTTGGGGATGGCAGAATGGGAAAATAAATGTTTTCTGAAACAGGAAATTTAAAAAGATGGGAAAAAAAAAATTTAACTTGAAAAATGTCAATGGAAAATTAATAAAAGTATTATAAAACGAAATAAAAAAAAATAAGATTGTCGTAAAGTTAATTAATATAAAACTAATTAGAAAAAATAAAAAAAGAAAAAATTGATAGGAATGTTAACAAAAATATTATAAAACTAAATAAGAAAAAAATGTATTCAAACAAAAATCGGAAAGTTAATTAAAAGTATTATAAAACCAAATAGAAAAAAAAAAAAGAGAAAAAATTGTTCGGAAAGTTAATAAAAGTATTATAAAACCAAATCCCAAACAAATGCACTGGCTCTATATCGCGGTCATAAGACCAATGATAACATATGGGGCAGTGGCTTGGTACTCTAAGAGCTTACAGAGCTCCGCGAGAATCAAATTATCTGCGTTACAAAGACACGCGTGTCTGGCAATTAGTGCCGCTTTCGGCACTACACCCACGGCAGCGCTTGAGTGTCTTCTAAATCTGCCACCTCTTCAAATAGTACTGGAGAAGGAGGCTAGATGGGCGACACGTATAGATTGACACAGGCGGTGATCAACAATCCGCAGGCGATCATTATGGTGCCCAACAGGCTGGAAAATGCCAATGAGCAAGACAGTGTGTTGGGTCTACAATCAGATGTTATGCCTACCAAAACTACCTATTACCATGCCTATGACGTACTCCTACCAGAGAGGAACGAATGGGCGAAGAACTCTGAAAATCTGAGAATAGTTGGTTCACTGACGACTTCAAGACCAATGATGGTACGGGAACCGCTGCATGGAATAAAAATGGTAAGGTTGAGCTTAAATGTTCCCTAGACATTTTTCAGGCTGAAGTTAAGGCCATTGATATGACTGCACAGTGGCTCATAGATAGAAACTGGAAAAGCAAGTCAATCAAAATTTTCTCGGACAGTGAAGCAGCTCTAAAAGCTCTTGATTCTAGCCGTTGTTCATCCAAGACAGTATGGAACTGCCAGGAACTACTCACCAAACTAGGGAGAGAAAACAAACTTACACTGATCTGGATACTTGGACATACAGGATATGAAGGCAACGAAAAAGCTGATGCTCTTGCGAAGCAGGCGGCCGCAACGGCCTTCATAGACCCAGAACCAGTACTGGGAATAGCTTATAACACAAGCCCTCTCCAGGTGGACACAAAAAAGCAATTTGTAGACAAATGGAGAGAGTTACCAGGCCTAACTCATTCAAAGTTAGCGGCGAATCTGCCATCAGAAGTGAGAACTGGACAGCTTCTTCAACTTGGCCGGCGGCAGGTACAGGCTGTAGTTCGCATGTACACTGGCCATTGTCGGCAAAGAAGCCACATGAACAAGATAAGGCTCTCCGAAGAAACGGAATGCCGCTTGTGCTTGGAGGACGAAGAAACAATGGAGCATGTTGTATGCCACTGTCCAGCAATGGAAAGAACCGGATTTGAAAACTATCCACCCCAGAAAGCTGTTCGATTTCTTGAAAAGGATCGAGCCTCTGACATAGTGGAAACCTCAGATGTGAGCCACAATAGACCAAGGGTCGCAGTGGAGGGTCCTATTTGGACCCACTCACGTGTACAAATACAAATACAATGCAATTATAAAACGAAATAAATCATATTTGGTTAATTTTTGAATTGTGATTTTGTGAGGATTTGCAGTATTGAACATTTTTTCTTCGTGAATAACTGAAAATCCCGACTGACTAGAGAAAAACTAATGATATTTTCTTCATCTGAGCTATCGAATTACATAGTAAATTTCACAGACTTTAAAAACGTTTGATATTTTGAAGCTAAGCTAACCCATTCCATATTGAACACACCTATTTCGGTGTTTTTAATTTTCAAAAACAAGCAAGTTTTTTGCTATTACACTTTTAAGCCTGTTCAATTCAAAAACAATCACCGCTTTCTTTGGGAACGATTGATTTTCGAAACATGATTTTTTAAATTGATTACATATTCATGGTGATTTTACAGGTTTTGTTATCGTTTTCACCACTCACTTTTCGCACTTGCTTCCAGATCTATACCATAGATGATACATCATCTAAGATTATCTATGTACATTACTACAAGATCGAACCGAAAGTCACTTTGGATAATGACAAACCAAATTGGGAATATAAGACTTCATCTGTTATAAATTAGATAAATTTTAGTTTGCTTTTAATCTTCTGATAAACTATGGATGTAAATACCCTCAATACAGTATACTATGCATCAGCAGTTTCTCTAAGACGTGCTTTTATAATTTTGGGGATTCCATGGAATTCTGAAACGATTGGGTTAGTTTGGGTTAGTGGAGAGGAATTTTTATTGTCATCATACTGCCTCAGCATAAATTTCGTGAAACAGACGGTCTCTATAAGCTTTGACCACAGCATAGGCTGCGCTTTGACTATTCCTTATGTAATTAATTAATTTGCCAAATGTCACGAGATGGGATCAAATATGGATCAATTATTTTTGGTTTTCAATATTATTGAATTTAATACAGCTTGCAGATTCTAAGGGCAGTCAAACATTCCTCATTGCTCAGTTAAAGTGTAAGATTAACTCTCTTGAAGCACAATCTAAGGACCTACAACTAGACAAGCATAATCTGAACAAGAGGATGGAAGGAAGAAAAAGATATCCTGAGACCAGTGCCCAAAATCTAGAGGCTACAGATACAATAAATCTCCTTTTTTTGTCAGATAATCATATCTTTTTAACCATCTAACTAATTTTGCCGGCATTAACAGATACTCTAATAATCTAAAAGTGCAACATATTTTAAAGCCAGGAGCTTTGTTGGATCATTTGGGGAATTCCTTTAGCGTCTAGATTTAGTCTTATCAAGTGTTTCTTCCTTATCAAAAATTATTTTGGCAGGAGATTTTAACATACATATCAATGATAAAGGTACTGCTAACACTACGCTGCTTGCCAACCTATTTATTAGTTATGGTTTATATATGTATCCTGCTCAGTTTTAAATGCAGGAATCACAGATCACGAGGCGGTAATATGTATTATTGACTGCAGAGTTCCGAGGCGGGCCTCCAGGCGTATTCCCGGTAGAATCTTCAGCACGTTAAATTTTGACAAATTCCATTATTTATGTCTTCGTGTAGACTGGCAAAACCTGGATACTGTAGATGCAATTGTCAGTTTTTATAATATTTTAGTTAATTTATTCAATCAAACATTTCCTCTGTAGTTACAAGGCAAAGAAACCTGGTTGACTAAAAGTCTCAAGATTTCAGGAAAAAACCTTCGATCATTGAATGATCCAAGAAAATTCAGTACTGATCAGAGCTTTATAAATTATTGTAATAAATACCGTAACATCTATGGAAGACTCCTTGAGTCTGCTAAAAATGTATACTATTATACAATAGACTCTCAATTGCTAAAAACAAACAGAGGGAAAGTTGGTCAATTATTAATGACTTTCGCAATCTCTCTACTCATTACAGCCCTGAGATTGGTCCGGAGCACCTAAATTAATGTTATTGCAGCGTAGCAAAAAATCTAACTCAGAATCTCATATCTAGCAATTAGGGATGTTCCTCACACTGGCTCTTTTGGTTTCTTCGAAACGGACAGACGCGAGGTGTTTGAGACCATTTCTGAGTCGAGGAACAGAAGGGGTAGTGGTTAGCACATTCCGCTCGATAATATTAACTACAGTGAACTTGAAAAAGATGTTGTTTTTTACATATAGGCAAATACATGATTTCTACCAATGTCCTGAATTGCTATTTGGGCTTAATTTTTACGCACCACCAAGGCAATTATGTGAGAAAAGATCCTTTGAACACTGTCCCTAAAACTCTGTATGGTCAGAATAGTGGATTGACTAGGATAATGAACAACTGCAATGACTGTGATATTGATATATTTAGTGCCTCACTGTAGAGTTCCAAAAAATCCTCAGGACTGGAAATCATACCTCTTAAACACTTGTCGAGTATTTTTCAAAAATTTAATGTGTCCTTTTCGAAAAAGATTATGACTTTTTACCATAAGTTTGTATTCTACAACCTGTAACCAAATGGGCTTGCCTCGTAAATTGTCAAATAAATAAATAAAATAATTTTTTCTCGTTCTAATCTTACCTATATCGCTGGTGTCGCTTAGCTGGTTCTTCATCTCCTCCCCGCTGATGTTCTTCACCTCGTCGATGATGAGTTTTCGCTTCCGTTTCGATTTGGTCACGCCTATAAAATACATATCTATTCAGAGATTAGAGCAGTCCTCGGGATGAAAAGAAAAAAGGCAAGGGTAAATAAAAGGAAAAAGAAATCTGTATGTGTTCAGTATGGCCCTGCGCAAGTGTTACTACGTAAAATTCAGACTCATTTACTACTGTAATAAAAAGGAAAGGGCCATTTAAATCAGCTAATTATCATCATCCAGTAACTTTATGAAATTTAAATTTAAGACGCATTTAATGCAGTCCAATTACAGAAAAGTACGTAAAAGAATAGTTAATTTTGATTATCAATTGCAGAGCATTTTACTGAGTTCTTTAAAGATGTCAATTACGATCTTTTTTTCATTTGTGTGTGAGTGTAGATGTGGTTGGGCTGGTTTCTAAGTTGCTATGATCACATATTCAATCATTTTGCGAATAAATGAAATATTTCTTTTATAAACTTGCACTTTGGCTTTTGGGCACATGAAATCATGTAAAGCATCACATTATTTAATCTTGAAAGTGTAATGCTATTTTATGAAGACATGATTGAATATCCAATTATAGCTGATAAATCAGAATTGTTCTATTTTACCTTTTAGCGCCGAAGCATCGACTGGAGGTAGAGCGAAACTCTCTTCCTCGTTTTGTAGGAGCGTCGTTTGGTCTGCAACTGCCGGGACTTCTTCTAATTGTGGAATCTAAAAAATACAGTTTGTACAAATCATAGACGAATATCTGATCGACTTGTGAAGGTCTGTTTTTTGTAGGCAGAATTCATTGCATGGTGGCACACTGATTTTGACTAGAAGATTAAATCCTAAATGCAAATTTGTAATCATAGATATGTTTAATGATATATTGAAGGAATGTTCATTTGAGATTTCAGTTTGTTATTGTAAGAAAAACAATTTGTATATTATTTGTATTTATCGTTCCCCTTCATCACATGTAAAAGAATTTTTTGATAAGCTTGACATTGCTTTATCTGGAATTTCATCTGGGTCAAGCATATTACTTTCTGATGATTTTAACATTAACTTTAGTGATACAAACTCTGTAACTACCATGCTTTCTAATTTACTTGATCCTTACGGGCTAAAGATGCATGTTCATGCGTAATCATCGACTCGTATATAAACATACATCAAGTACTCTTGACTATAATATGTTCCAATTTTGATATGTCCTGTTCAGTGTTGAGTGCAAGTCTCAGTCTCTCTGATCACGAGGCAGTTGTGTATTGGGTAGGATCTTTAGCATATCTACCTTTGATAAGCTTTGCCAACTTGGTCTTAGTGCGTCTGTCCCCGGAACCAATTACTTTGTATTATTCTATCTTGCTTAATGTCTTCAACCGAGCCTTTCCACTGCGTTGGGTTAAGCACAAACCCAAGAAGCGTAAACCATGGCTTACTCCAGGCTTAAGACTGTCTGGGGCTAAACTGCGTGCGCTCAACATATGAAGAAATTCTGTTACAACAATTACATTGATGCATCCTGTAATAGATACCGTAGAATATATCGGAAACTTACTATCAACGCAGACTTACAAGAGCTAATAACAGGCAGAGGGAGAGCTGGACTATAATTAATGAACTACGTGCTAAATCGGGGCACAACAGGGAAAATGCCCACATTGATTCCAACAGCTTTTATTGCACTATAGCTGAGAGCTTGTATCAGAAACTACCTTCATGGGATGACCCTCTCTCTTACATGACAAATGTGTCTGTGCCACAATCATTCGGTTTCCTCCCCACTCATGCTGCAGAAGTTAGAGATGCTCTTCTGGGAATTAAGAACCAGAAATCCTGCGGAGAGGATAGAATCTCGGCCGAGGTGCTTTTGAGGTTGCCGGACAATGCTATGGAGGCCTTAGCATGGGCAATCAATGACTCCTGGAGTGTTTCCTGCTTTTTTGACTGCGATAGATATATTATTATCAAAGGTTGGAGACTTGGACGAACCATCAAACTATCGCCCCATTTCCCTTTTATCCACCCTGTCAAAGACCATTGAAAAAATTATAAAGGTAAAAATGTGGAATTACCTTAGGTCACGTGCCCTATTTTCTTTTGATCAATTTGGATTCCAGAGCTCAAAAGAAACCCACGATGCCATCTTCAGCTTTCTACATGAATCAGGTACAGGCAGTGGCTGCAGTGTTTTGTGACCTTTCCAAACGCGTTTGACTACGTCGGCCATCGGATACTGCTCATGAAGTTTGAAAAATATGGATTTAGGGGCCCTAATCTTGCTTGGTTCCGATCGTACCTTGGAGGTCGGAGTCAATCAGTGGTTACATGTGACCAGAGGTCGTCAGTGTTACCTGCGACGTTCAACAGGGATCAGTTTTGGGACCCCTTTTATTTCTGATCTATATCAATGATTTGGTTCAAATTAACATTTCGGGAGAATTTACGCTTTTCGCTGACGATACCTCTGACGTGTGGCATAACGATAATCCTGAATAACTGGAAGAGAATATAGCTGCGGACCTTCTTGCAATTAAAAAGTGATGCGACTCAAACCGTCTTACATTGAGCGCAGGAAAGACAAATATGATGGGATTCAAGTCCGGCATGCGGGGTTTGCAACTGGAAAGTGATCCACTGAGGGAAGGACAAGTTTCTTGGGAATGTCCATGGATGGCGATCTTCGTTCTGAGGAGCACATTATGCTGATAAGTGGAAGGCTGTCTTCAGGCTGCTTTGCTATAAGGACTTGGACAGGCAATAGCTCGAACAGTGTACTTTGGATTATTTGAATAGCATTTCAGATATGGAATCTCTTTCTAGGGTTTAAGCAGCCAATATCTGCTGAATATACTGTTCGTTCTGCAAAAAAAAAGGCCATTCGTTTCATCCCTGGCATAAATCAGAAAGAATCAGGTAAGCCGTACTTTATATCACTGAAGATTCTCATACTTCTCTGTTCATTCTGGAGACATCTTTGGACTACAAAAATCAACCAACTAGAAGTGCATGGGATGTCGAGGCCTACCACCAAACTCGCCAGGCTTCAAACCTTCTCCTTCCCCTTCCACGACCGACTAAGGAACTGAACAAAAGGTCTTTGATATATGAAGGCAAAAAAAATAGGAAGTTGGTGAAAAAAACAAGACGAGATGTCATTGACGTGCACATTAAAAAGTAGAGGTCCCAGGTGAAATCTCTGAGGAACTCTCGACGGAACTCTAATATCATAAGACTGAAAACCCTGGACGCGCACTATTTGTGTTCTTCCAGAGAGGTAGGATCTCAACCACTCCAAGAGCTTTCCGTGAATTCCGACAACCTCCAACCTATGTATCAAGACCTCGTGGTTAACTCGATCGTAGGCCTTCAAAAAAACGGTATATAGGACGTGTATTTGGCACCCCTCCTCCAAGGCTTTCAGGACAGAATCAGTGAAAGTAAGCAGATTAAGTTCCGGCGACGAAGGAAACCATATTGTTGATCAATAAAGCTGCTTCCAAGACTGGCTGACAGAAAATCACAGACAAGGCTTTCGAAAGCATGTGAAACTTAGTTCGTAAGCCTCTGACATTTTGAAAATATACTTGCAAACTAGATGCTGAGTTAGAAGAACTGGTCAGTTTTTTGATATTAGTTTCGCTGCCTCTCCCTCAATTAATTTTTCAGACTATTTAGATCCATACGTTGCTCAGATGTCAAGTCGGGTTCCAATAATACTTTTTGGCCCCTATCGAGTTTTCTATTGTTAACTAATACAAGCCGCACTTCTTTTGGGTTTTGAAGAGTAAGCCGTAAGGAGCGATGATCATTTTTGTTGCATTTGCCTATTCTAGAAGCAGTCACAATATTCACAGGGCTTCCCACAAGGTTAGATATTAGCATTTTATAATAAAAGACTATTAAGATAATCGCAATGCTAAAATTTCTCCGCCGCTTAAAATAGTCCCAGGAACGTTTCCACCTACGAAGCGCTACGGAAACTAAATTATCCTGAAAAATGCAAATAAATAATCGATATTAACAAAGTTAACATGAATATCAGCAGAGGGCTCTGGATGACCGTAGTACTTTCAAATACTAACAGAGGGATGCTATTTTTCAAGCGCTGGCGGCGACTTGTTAGGAAACAAGTTGACCTTGACCACTTTGTCCGGATTTCGTTTGCCATTGTAGTTATGATATTATTTTATAATAAAAAGATAAATCTAGTGCTTCTTATAAACCGCCAGTCAGTTGCAAAAATTTTACGCTGTGTCTAGACTCCCGGTACCGGTATCCGAATAAATCCCGGTAAAATGATGAGGTATATATAATGAGGTAAAAATTAACCGGTATTTATATCAAGCTATGCTAGCCTCCCGGTACCGATGTCCGCATAAATCCCGGTATGAACTGATGACGTAATATTCTGCCGGTGTTTCTATTAATCCCGTTAATTTTTATAAAATAATTAGCGTTTAAAGATCCTTTACAGGCGTAGCCGACTATATCAAAATCGGCCTCTCCTATTGGTCGATCCGCATGACCCTCCGCTCGCTTCGCTCGCTACGGGGGCTCAAGAAAAGGAAACTAACCAGGTGCTAACCCAATCTAACCCAAGACATACCCAAAATCAAGAAAAAAAACTGTTTAGAAACATAATCTTTAAAAAAAATAAAAAAAAGCAATGGGGTTCGAACCCGTGCCGTCCAGGTGAGACCCAACTATCTAAACCTCTACACCACGAGAGCTCTTGCGATAAATTGATTGCATCACGAAGACATATTGTAATCTACCGGGATTATTGTAAATACCGGTAGACCATTACGTCATCATACCGCCATTATATTTTACCGGGATTTATTCGGATACCGGTACCGGGAGTCTAGACACAGCGAAAATTTTAACATAAACTGCAGATTAATTGAGAAGGTAAACCTGATTTACGTATACATTATTGGTCATCTGGAATGATTAATTTAATTTTGCTGATAAACTCTTGTTAATTAAAAGGAAATTTTGCAAATAATTTGCTGGTCAATTGAAATGATAAATTAACTTTTCATATAATCTTCTGGTTAATTCAAGTAATCAAATGAAATTTGGCATAAAACTGTTGCTAAATCAAGATAACCAATTGATTTTTCTCATAAACTGATATACAAATCCAGTGTATCTTACAAATCGCCAGTCAACTGCGACACTTATATTAAATTTTCATATAAACTGCAGGTGAATTGAGAAGGTAAATCTAATCTACCTATAAATTATTAGTCATCTGGAATGATTGAATTTTGCTGATAAACTCTTGTTAATTGAAACGAAATTTTGCATATAAACTGCTGTCCAATTGAAACGATACATTAACCTTTCATATAATATGCTGGTCAACTGAAGTAATCAATGAAATTTGGCATATAAACTGTTGGTAAATCAAAACGAACAATTGATTCTTCTCATAAACTGATAGTCGATTGAAACGATAAATCTAGTGCTTCTTAAAAAATGCCAGTCAATTGAAACGATACTTAAATAAAATATTCATATAAACTGCAGGTCATTTGAGAAGTTAAATCTAATGTATCTACATATAAATTATTGGTCATCTGAAATGATGAATTGACTGTTGCCAATAAACTCTTGTTAATTCAAACGAAATTTTGAATATAAATTGCTGGTCAATTGAAACGATAAATTAACTTTTCATATAGTGTGCTGGTCAATTGACGTAATGAATGAAATTTGGCATATAATCTGTTATAGCAGCCGCAGCATACCCACGCCTGCCATGCAGGCGTCCCGTATTTTACACAGATAGATTGTTGTGATATTTTAATGTTGGTTGCGTGTTATTTATACATATTTATTGGTATTAATCAGGGTATTTTATTGTGACGAGGACATGTGAATAATTCTAATAATATACTGAGAAATTTTTTATTATTTTTTGTTTGTTTGTTGTATTGTTTTTCAAGTATATGTAGACTCAAATTTTTAAGCTTTTTTATATATTTATTTATTAGGAGCCTATTTGCTATTAACCTGTACGATTGAATAGATATAAGTATAGTTGTAGCACGCTTTGTTAAGGGAAACTAGTTTCTCGAACAATAAAGCATTTTTTGATTCATTGATATAATAATGATTTTAATGATTGTGATTTGTTTGGTTGTTCATTTTTAAGCTTCAAAAATAAGATTTTATCTAGATAACATTGTTCTCTCAAAATGTTTATATGCATTTTCGGCAAACTAGATACTTTTATAATAACTTGGAATAATTTGTAATTCTGTAGTGTACTTGCGAAATAAATAAATAAATAAAAATAAACATTGTTTCTTTCACAATGGGCATTGCTCAAATAGTGCAATAAGAAATTTTACTAAAGTAACTTAAATTAATTATACCACAAAAAAAAATAATAAAAAACCATCAAACCAGCATAGCAGTCTAAAAATCAACATCAAAAAACTATATGAGATAATCAGAAATATGATCTGTACAGAATTTTAAAACACGCAAATTAAGCACATTGCACGGAAATCGATCAGCTTTCTTCTTCTCTAAAATTAGCAAAGGTTGTCCCTCTTCATAAGGGAAGTGATCTAAAGGGCCCATCAAATTTTAGACCTAACTTATCGAAGATTGTAGAGAAACTGGTGAAGACTAGAGTAATTTCATTTTTATATTTACATAACCTGTTAACCCCTATTCAATATGGCTTCCGGGAGCATCGTAATACAAATGATGCCATCTTTCAGTTATTGGAGGGCCTTTATTCTGGTATCACTATGGCTTTAGGGGTGTTGCACTGTCTTTGTTTGATTTCTATTTATCTGGTCGTCGTCAGAAGGTTTGTGTAGGATCATTTCAATTTGAAGTTTTAAAAAATAAATGGGGGGTTCCACAAGGTTCAGTTCTAGGGCTACTTTTATTCCTAATTTGTATAAATGATCTTGCTTGGCTTCATATTTCAGGGACATTTATTATATTTGCATGTCAACTATTCTATGGCATTGTGCTGACCATTTGAGCCTGAAACAAGCAATTTTCTCCGATCTCCAAAGACTCAAATCCTGGTGTGACGCAAATCTTCTTCTTTTGAACTTGACTAAGACCGATGTCGTATCATTTAGATGCAACCTGGGGCATCCTACAGTCAGTAGTATGATGATTAAGTGTCATCCCGAATCAAAATTTCTAGGAGTTGTAATTGAGAGTGATTTGAGCTTTAAGCCTCATGTTTTGTCCCTTTCTGAAAAAGTTGCATCCGCTTTCTTTGCAGTTAAAATAACTGCCATTGAACTTGGACACTCATTGGCAAAAACTGTATATTTTGCCGTAATTGAACCGAGACTGAGATACAGGATAGACTTTTGGGGGTTTTGTAGCCAGTACCTTATGGACTCTCTTTTTGTTCTTCAGAAGTGTGCGTGGAGCAAGAAACAAGGATCACTGTAGACCATTGTTTAAAAGGGAGAATATCTTGACTCTGTATAGTCTATTTATTTTAGAAACGGTAACTCTCATTCATAAAAATAAACAGAATTTTACCTCGCAAAATTCATCTTATGTAATTCGTAATGTCACTAATTTAATGTTACCAATACCTCACTCCGCCTTGACTAAAAAGTTAATCATCTCCGAAAGCATTAAAATCTACAACCAACTTCCAAGGCATTTTACATCCCTTCCTTCTCTGAAACTGTTTAGTGAGAGAGTCCGGAATTTGCTAGTTGGTGGAGCATATTATAGTCTGAATTGCGATAACTTTTAATGTGCCATGGTTTTTAATTCTCTGTGTGTATTTTATTAACGAATTGTTGTTGGGGTTAAGCTAAGCTTACTTTGTTTCTGTATATTTTCATTATTTTAAGTACTGCTTTATCAATGAGACACCTGTCTTTAGATAATAAGGCTAATTTTGACTTTGACTCAATTCACACTTGCAGATTTGAAAACTATCCACCTCAGAAAGCTGTTCAGTTTCATGAAAAAGATCAAGCCTCTGACATAGTAGAAACCACAGATGTGAGCCACAATAGGCCAAGGGTCTCAGTGGAGGGTCCTCTTTGGGCCCACTCACGTGTACGTGTACGAATACCACTGACAAAACTTATAAATCTTTGGTTTAAGGAGAGTATTTTCCCCTCAGACAAGCATTAATAGTTTTTACAATTTAATTTATTTTTTGCATCATCGGCATAGCCTAGGAACAGGGAGGCATCAAAAGCATTCCTCACATCCATTCACAAATTAATTAAAGACTAGTGCTGATAAATGACCCCCCTGCATTAACCCCGATGTGACTTGTATCTCTGATGAAAAGTGTTTTCCCCGTTTTACAACTTGTCTATCCTTGATGTTACTTTTAAGCCACTCCAGCAATTTACAGATTAGCATATTCTGATTCACACTGTCAAATGCCTTTGAGAAATCAGTGTACACTGCATCAACCTGGAGCTTATCCTCAAAGGTATCCAACAAAGCGTGCTCATATGTTAGGTTAGAAACTGTTGATCGTCCTTTAGTAAAAACCATGTATTGTGGTTCTTCCACGTGGGGTCAATTTATCTGCAACTAGACATTCAAAGATCTTGGCAATTGTTGAGATTCTTGAAATAGTCCTATAATTCCGAATATTAGCCCTATTCCCATGCTTAAATACTGGTGTAATATAGGATCTCTTCCAGACACTTGGAAAAACTCCCACTTTCAATGACAAGTTGAAAATAGAACAATAATATCAGACAAAACACATTTGCAATTTTGCAACAGCGTAACTGGAACCCCATCTGGGCCTGTGTTCATCTTGATTTCTATACAAACCGTCAATTTTATTATATTCTTCAACACATGTTAAGCTTAAATTACTTACATTAATAGACAATAACATCTGGAATGGAAGAGTCATCATACACTGAATATGTTTCTTAAATAATTCAGTAATTTGAAGTATATTATCAGTTTCACATTCAACATATTTTAGGATATTCTTGGTTGCATTTTTTTGAGTTGATATATCTCCAAAAGTCTTTTTATTCTGAACAAAATTCTTTTTCTCTATAATAAGCCGTTTTAACTAGGAATTCATCAATTTTGAAAATTGTAATTACATACAAGAATTTTGGTGTAATTTTAATTCCATAAAAAAAACGATTCTTTTTCTGTGCCTTTTATGTGAATCGATACTAGTTTGTAGATATAATAGAAAATTGCGAGAGTTCATTTTTTTTCTATTGAACAAATATGTCGAAAACTCATTTGAATCTTTGGACATAAATCTGAAGCGTGGAACTAAGTTAAACAATTTTAGAATATCTAAGAAAATTTTGGGTAGGTTCAAATCCAAAAGCAGTTTGCGTCGGAATTTCAGCGAATTTTAAACCACGTAATTAACGCCACTCGATTAAGCCTAGACACTCCAAATCTGAATTGCTGGCTGGGACAGAAACAGACGTCCAGCAAGTTCGCGAGTGATATGGTCAGTCCAGGAGAAACCTTTTTAGAAACGGAAAATCAACAAATCAAGTTACCATAATGCTACTTACTATTCAATCTACTATTGGAATGTAATTTCTGTAGTGTACTGTACTAATATATAAATAAATAAATGTTTAAATATGTGCCTGTATAACTCATATTTGCAAAACTACAAATATAACTTACCTCGGGAGGAGCGGGTGTTGGTTGTGCGCTCCTTATTGCACTCCTTATAGACCTCATACTTGGAGCAGGCGACTGAGGAGGAATGGACTGATGGGAGGGCGTTTGAGGCCTCGTTGAGGGAGGCTGCGAATGTTCTTCCAGCGGTGTCGGCGGTCTCGAGCCACCAACAGAACTAAAGACAAATATAAAGACTATAAAGAGCAACAATTAGAAATATCTTGTATTCACACTACATTAATAAAAATATATTATATATTTTACAGCAATATTAAATTTTAGTACCAACGTTTTAGTAATACATGTTGAACCACAAAACCTAGATGAATTTCTATCGAAATCTTCAAGAACACCTAATACTAGCTGTAATTCGTGAGCATCACCAATTAGAGTAGTAAATACCCTTCAATAATCCTGTTATTTCAAGAAGCAAGATTTTAGCTTAAAAATGTCTCCAAAATCTTCCCCAATACCAAGTTGCTGATGCAACTTACCATAAGTTTGCATACTTGCCATTACTAATCATGAATATAGTAACATATCTACTCACCTCAATCCTCCTACAGATGGAGGTCCCCCAAAGTTGTCCATATCTCCCCCGTCGTCGTCATCACTCTCGGCAGGGAGAGGTGGAGGAAGTTCTTGGATAGGAACTGGTATGCTCGCATCAACGGGTGGCACATCTACCATGGGGGCTTCATCAAACAGACCTCCTTCAAATAATCCTCCAGCTAAAGAAAGAACGAAAATATTATATGCTGAAAGCCTGTGAAATTTCTATTTAAGATATTAGATAACCAAACTTTTGCTTGATTTGTAAGAAATGTCTATGTAAACAGGCTTAAAAATACAGCAAAACTTACATATATTACATAAATTATCATCCTGCACACCCGTATCAATTTCCATGGGCTCCTCTTCATGGGGTTGTGCAGCGGAAGTTGATGCTATTGGTTCACTGACTTCCTTAGGAATCGATTCTGGTTCCAGCACTGGTTCACTAAATAGGAGGTTACTCTGAAATAGCACATAAGTTTTTGTAATATTAATGTTCATTTCCTCCCAAAGGTGATTATGTAAATGTAATTGAAGACCTTACTTCCTGTATAAACACAAAGAAAATAACTTACCTGTTCCATGGAAGGCTCCAATCCACTGGCATGCCTCATCAGCTCGGGTGCGTCAGTGTCAAAACCCATATCGCCGAATCCATCGTCATGGTTGACTAGTGATATGTTCCCGTATTCCTCTCTCATGGTGATCTCTTCAGCTCGCGATTGGTTCAAGCTGAATTGAGCTTCGATGTCTACATCACTAGGAATAATAATAAATAAAATTAAATGTCAAACTCTGCCGAACATTCTAGCGCAATCAGACACTTACTTCAACTCAGGTATGGCAGTATCAAAATCGTGGAAAACTTCCGGCAACGTGATGGCATTAACGGCAGCCTCACGATGCTCCTCCGGCAAGTCCACCATCCCCGGCCTGAAGGCCATTTTAATCTTGACGAAGGCTTCATTGCAGTCGGCCAATAGGTACTTGGCTTTACGAGAATAAATTCGGACAACCCCAAGAAGTAAATGACCCGAAGTTCGAAGGGCTAATTTTACTTTAGGTTTTATTATTCCTAAAAAACATTGACAAAATTTTAAATAAAGCTTTACAAATGCATTTTAACAAATAAACAGTTCAATTTCGGACTTTTTACTGTGTTTGTACCAAAGTCATAAGATTTTGTCATTCTAGATACATAGATACTTATTGGTATAAAAGTTACATTTCAATTCCAATAATTATATAATATATTCATAAAAGTGTTTTCCGCCCACACTTTATCATACTCTGCTACTGGTCTTTGAAATCTGAGTTCAATTTTTCAGGTAAATTATTAAATATTTAGCAGCCAATTAATTTAACCCAATCTAGTAGATAAACCCTCCTAAATTAGTAGAATAGAATCCTCAAAACTCACAATGTACTTCTTAACATTTTAGAAAATTTAAAATATAAAAGAATGTGCTCAAATTAAATAAAGTGTAGTGCTGTAATGTTATTTATGAATGAGATTGAGAATAATAACTCCCCATATTTCTAAACTGGTTCAATCCTCGTGACAGTTTGGAATACTCAAATCATAATAAAAGTAATCAGAGGGGATGTTACAAGGATGTAAATCAAATGATTGGAGTGCATGCCTAGTCGACATTTGGCGCTAAAAACTAAGCCTAAAACTATGTTAATGAATCAAGAAACCATATAAGCTCTGTAGAACATAGCATCTGCATCTCTATTATTAAGTACTAAAATATGAGTAACACTTAAATGTTTACATTTAAGAAGTAGAATAATGCTACCATAAGCTTTATATATAATACCAAGCAGTTGCTATTACAAAAGCAGTTTGAAGCAATAAAATATCCCAAGAAATGTGGCAATGAAACTAATACTTTTTTATGGCAATGAACAGAGATAGCACCATATTCTCTGTTTACCTGTGGAACCCTTGACCTCAATAAAATCTTATGGTAGTTTTATGACCCACCATACACCCCCAATAAACCAACAATATCACAGTGAAAGCAGGGCTGAAAAACTAAAAACATTATTGACTTACCATCTACAGAAGTCTCGATATTGGTCTCGAAGACATGGGCCTTGGTAATCTTCTTGTCCCAATGCGCCGCCAACCAAATACGGGCCAGCGGCCCCTTTTTGGCCAAAATAAAATGGGAATAAAACATTTCGTGAGACCCTTTTCACCCCGTTTCAAATCGAAGTGGTCGGTGGCCCAACACAGTAACTGAAAAATCAAAACATAAACAGTTAAAATTTTCACTATTTGACAATTGGAGGCGCGTTCATCCGGTAACGCGCACCGAATACGAATCACCAGTTTGTCTCTTTCTAGCTTGAACAAACTGTGATAACCGTACGTCAAGGATTGCTAGGTAGCATTACGGGGAATTGAGTTTTCCCAATAACGAACACAACATAGGGCACTGACTGAATCCCAGTTGGCGCCCAAACAGGAATTTTAGATAAGCGACTCACCTAAACGAAAAAACTTTATGTTCCCCACTTGTCCCACGCGCACAGGTTATTTTTAGGTGGAAATCGCTCCGAATTTTCCATTCCACAAGAGTGAAAATTATTAAAGCATCTAGCTTGTCGAAACGTATACGCGCACATTAAGATGGCGTCCGATAGATTTGTCGCTTGCGTACGCAACGCAACGTTGTCGTTTTGAAGGCGTGGGCAACAACGGGGGGGGAGTTCGTGGTCGGTACTATAGGTTCCTTTAAATTGTAAATTTGAATGTGTAGACACAGATGACAGCATCAGTGCAATAATCGATAGTGTATTAAGGATCCTTTACACAAATAGAGCACTATGTAAAAATCGTCCTCACCTACGGCCACCTTGGCCTTGCCTCACCTCTCCTATTGGTCGATCCACATGGCCCTCCGCTCGCTTCGTGCGCTACGGGAGCTCATGAAAAGGGAACTAACCAGGTGCTAACCCAAGACATACCCAAAATCAAGAAAAAACTGTTTAGGAACATAATCTTAAAAAAAAAATAAAAAAACGCAACGGGGTTTAAACCACCGACCTCTAGGTCGGTGGTTTGAACACGGCCACCTATGTGGCCGTGGTTTGAACCCTAGCCGTCTAGGTGAGAACCAACCATCTAAACCTCTCGACCACCGAATGGAGGTCGGTGCTCTCAATTACGAGAGCTCTTGCCGCAAATTGATTGCATCACGAAGACATATGCTGACATAGTGTAATACGAGATGAATCGACCGATAGGAGAGGTAGATTTTAACATAGTGCTCTATTTGTGTAAAGGATCTTAAAAGGCAAAACGCACAGAAAACTTAAATTTGCTAACCATATATATATTTTTAGGCAACCAGATATAGAAACTTTCTGTTTGGTATAAAGCTGTACCGTGAGGTGGCACTCGAGACAAAAAAAAAGCGGTAAAGGCATTGTGGAGTTATAATATCCTTTACACAAATAGAGCACTATATAAAAATCGGCCTCTCCTGAAACGGTTGGTTTACGTGGGTTAGGCCAACAAATAAAACGTCAGTTTGGTGAGCAGATGAAGGATTTTATTTGCAACAGATTTACTTTTCCAGTTTCCCAAAAAGCTGGAACAATTAACAGGATCTTAGAAATACGAAATGTAATTTATAAAAATAATAGAATAAATTATTCTCTAAGACAAGTCTGATTTATTCAGTCCATAAATGGCCACAAAATATTTTCAAACAAATATTAATTAATTAAACTTTTATAAGCACTTACCTGGCACTTGATATATTATCTGGTCTAATTTGATAAACAAAAGAAACCTTACTAACAAAATCGACAGTTGTCAGCTTTAAGGTTTGGAAAATAAGCATTTAAAAGGTGAAATTTGCCTGTTGGCTTGCAGTACAAATTTGATAAGAAACGAGAAAAAATTTACAAAAAAAAATAATACCTACAAGGATAGGAATTTGAATCTTGAGCAATTATTTTAAAAGAAATGATACAAGTAGTTCCCTCTAGATTAAGGAAAAACAACCAACGCGAAAAGGTACGAAAGTCCGTAAAATTACCAGCACCTTTTCAACCAAGTGCCGCCATCTTACGGCTGGTTTGAGGCGGAACGTAAAATAACCCAATAAGGGTCCTGCTCGATATTGCTACTAGTACTGGTAAAACTCTCCAGAGGGTACTAATAGGTAATAAAAGCAATAATATAATTAAAACCAGGTAGGTATTCAGGATTTATCGACATATTCGCATAAGAAGTTCCGAACGCGTATTAATTGTAAAACATTTGATGCCTAGAGTAGAACGGTCAGAAATTCCGCTTCACTCCTATTGGTCGATCCACATGGCCCTCCGCTCGCTACGGGGTCTCAAGAAAAGGAAACCAACCAGGTGCTAACCCAAAATCACTTCCGGTCCAGCCGTCGAAGGACGAACACGTTGGAACCGGATTACAGAATTCGGCACGGGAAGTGGAAGCTGTTTGCTTAGATAACGTGTTCCAATCCTTCGGGGGGTGTCTGGAAAGTCGTGCCGGCTGGACAGTGTAAGGGGTGGGTCGCGTAGTGTGGGGTGATTCCTACTAGGACTTCAGGGAATTTCCGTGCGTGGTAGCGTGGCCTGTGGCCGGTCGGGGGTGTTCCCTGCGGGGATTCGAAGTCTCTGACAGAAAGTGGTTATACCTACAGTGTGCGAAGCCTCCTTACATAGGAACTCAGTTGTGCATTTCACTAACTTATAGTTGTATAAAGCTCGGGAATCACCGTGGGCACAGGCCCGTCTTACTTGTCTTTCCCACCGAATACAAGGCCCTTCAAACTGGACTAACGTGTAACGGATGTAGAAGGGTAGCTCTACCTCTCCCTAAGCGCCGGGCGAAGGGTGCGCTGGCAAATTGCCTCGTAGCAGTGCCATCCAACCAGTGTTGCCGTTCTATTACAATTGTAATAGATCTATTACTATTTTCAAGCATCTATTACTCTATTACCTTAGCGGTCAAATCTATTATCATTGCTAATGTTTTCATAAAACTGAGTATTTATCACAAATTACAAAAACTACATGTCCCATTTAAAAGATACTTTTATAAACGCAACCACAAACACTTTCCTGCCACTACTATGTAAACCTAGTCGATGTCAAAATTGTTAACTCACTCATGTTCCGTTTACCGCCAAACTGGTCTTTGTGTTGCTGTTTGCTATATTGCCCTCGCGTACTGAATCATAAGTAAAGAAGGAGATAGCGAGATGCCAACTCAAACCTCGAATACCTATATCCATTCCGATTTCTGTTTCGTTTGTCGGCACTTTATGGGCTTCCCCCTGTCCGATCTTACTTGGGAGTGCTCGTAGTTAATTTTCTAGTGCGGTTATTAGTTTTGAATCTTTGCATTGATTGATTATTCATCATGGACAGGTAAAAATAGTAACACACTTTAATTTCTTTAGGTACCATTTTTATATATTTTTTTAAAGATTCGTAATAAGAACGCCTAAAAAGCGTGTCGAAGAAGATGTTAACAAAGTTACAAAATATAATATGACATTTTTTATGGCGAAAATTACGGATTGCCCCGATGCATTTGTAGCAAGCCACGGAAAAAACAATCTATTACAATTTTTAGAAATCTATTACTTTTTAGCAATCGATCTGTTACCCTAAATCAAAGTCATGTGGCAACACTGCATCCAACCCTCTGTAAAGAGGGTCATCAGATAAGAGATATACCCAAAATCAAGAAAAAACTGTTTAGAAACATATCTTAAAACAAAAAACAGTAACGGGGTTTGAACCCGTGCCGTCAAGGTGGGACCCAACTATCCATTATCCAAACCACAAGAGCTCTTGCGACAAATTGATTGTATCACGAAGACATATTGTAATACGAGATAGATCGACCAATAGGAGAGGCCGATTTTAATATAGTCGGCTACGCCTGTAAAGGATCTTAAAACGCTACATGGATTTTTGGTCATTAATTATTAGTCTTTGTCTTATATATTTATCTGATTGGCGTTTAAAGATCCTTTACAGGCGTAGCCGACTATATCAAAATCGGCCTCTCGTATTGGTCGATTCATCTCGTATTACACTATGTCTTCGTGATGCAACCAATTCTTCGCAAGAGGTCTTGTGGTGTAGAGGTTTGGCTCGTTGGGTCTCACCTAGAAAACACGGGTTCGAACCCCGTTGCTTTTTTTTATTTATTTTTAAAGACTGTTTCTAAACAGCTTTTTTTTCTTGATTTTGGGTATGTCTTGGGTTAGCACCTGGTTAGTTTCCTTTTCTTGAGCCCCCGTAGCGAGCGAAGCGAGCGGAGGGCCATGCGGATCGACCAATAGGAGAAGCCGATTTTGATATAGTCGGCTACGCCTGTAAAGGATCTTAAAACGCTTATCTGATTACACTATTATTGTTGTCATATAACAGATGGTAGCACCTACTTTCTTTGAGCGAAATGACATTTTAAAAATATTATAACAAATTTATCTGTATTATGTATTGCCTATATTACCTATATTTCAATTAAACTATATCATTTTGTTTATATTTTAATTATTTTATTAAAAAAAACACTAAATAATAGCATAATAATATGTACCTAACCAAGTTCTGTAGGCTTGACATCACTCGTATCTGCCCCCTTTTGTGTACTCTTTTGAAGCAAATTATCGCTAAACCATTGGGGCCTCGGTTTATTCAGTTCAACGATCCTTTTACCTTTCCAAAACTCTTCCGGTTT